>JASEVX010000001.1:234946464-235233504 GCA_031761405.1 Serripes groenlandicus
AGTGATGAAGTTAGAAATGTTGAAGTTAGAAGTATGGAAGTCAGAAGTCAGAAGTATTGAAGTAAGAAGTCCCTCCAGGGCTTCCATAACTTAAGTTTTCATTGCAGCCAATTCATCATTTAACACTACTGATATTGATAGATTGCCTACCTTCCGGGCACATGGTTTGAGCAAAGTTTGACTCCTTGTTTACTTCCCTACGATTAGGAAAATGGATATTTTCTTGACACTCAACTGCTGTAACAACTTCAACATCTACAATAGAAAACACACTATAAATTGAACAACTGTATTAGAGGGACTGTTTTTAAAAGAATTTGGAGTGGTTTAATGGTTACGTTAAGTATATACTAAGTAGAGTTTAACTGCCAGGTAACACATTATTTCTCAGTGCATTTATTGGTTATATGTACAAGCGTTTAATACTGCATCGAAGTTTATGTCTTAAATTAATTTAGAAATAACTTCATATATATATATAGTTTACATCTGTTCTGTTCTTAATTCTATCAAATTCCATTGTAAATACTCAAACAATTAGATTGATTATTAATTCATCATAAAAGAAAATACTTCACAAGTTTATTTTTCTTCTGTTCTTTATTCCTTCAAATTATTGCACAGGATAATTTATTTTCTTACTCCTGCATCATCCCGGTAAACCGGCTGTTTCCAACGGGACATACCGGGACCAGGACCGGGGTAGTGAACATCGGGCTTTACGGGGCCCATATCGATATCAGGATATATAAGGCCGATAAATCTGCTGATTTACCGAGTACTTTCTTCTTTTGTCACAATGTGTTTAACTTCATTCAATATTTACAATGTGATTTTGATAGATCAACCCCTAGCCCACATATAGCCGCATTGTGAAGCCTCTACAGCAGACGTCTTTTGAAAACATTGTAACAAATTGATAAATAGGTCATGATGATCGGTTTCTCCTTTTGTCACAATACTTTAAAATATTTTCGATAATAATTCAATTATTTCTAGAGATATTTTAGTTTTGCTCAAATATGTTTAATGTCGTCTGCTGCAGATTGGATGTATGTGTGAATGGGTTAAGCATACTTTTGTCTGAAAGTGTAAACACTCGTCTATTGCGGATGTATTGCATTGTGTATGTAACAAGATACATTTACATGTATACGTTAATAAAATTATGTCCTGTTCTGTTATATTCTGTTCATGAAAACCTACACAACTCTGGACTGGTGAAGTTCAGTTTAATACTCTCGTTGGCGGCAACATTCAATAGTCTTGATATCATTCTGTCCACCAATTTGATAACACTCTCCGCACCACTGTTGTTCTGCAATGTTTATTGATTGATTGATTTGGGATTAACGCCCTTTTCAACAGGTTTTCAGTAATAATATTTTTTTTCTTTTATGCTTACATATAAATTATATAAATTTCTCAGTGAATTATAATCCTATAATCTCACCGATGAGATTATGACATGAGCAGTTTCAATTGACGGAACTACTTTTGTCCCCCATGTTGTTGACAGAATTTATGAACAAAATTAGTCTCAAAACGAGTAACAACTCGACTTAACTATACAATAAAGATGATCTGTGCATCTAAATATGTGATAACATATTGAATAGGCCCATTATACCTACATTTAATGACGTGAATCAACACAAGTCACTGTTTATATTAAAATAATAGTTGCAGTGTTTTAAAAACCCTTTAGTGAATGTCAGATCTAAAAGAATGTACACCTAACTCATATATAAATCACTTGTTGATAACAAGGGAAACAACATATGATTGAAAGTACGTACATTTGCAAGCTTTACTTCCCTTTAGCAGTGATGTCATTTCAAATGAATACACACATCCACATATTGTTGTACACGTATGCAAGAACCTGTACTTTACTGTAGATCTATTGTTTTTTAGATAGTAATATTCAATTTCTTTCTGTAGCTCGAATGATTTTGATATCAATAACTATTGTGGATAATCGTGCATGTATGCCTATAATCAGGAGTATTCAAATAAGGTTTACCAGGGAGAAACACGGGAATAAAACTAGATTTTCATATTTTCATATTCACACATTTCCTTTTTGCGTTATGTTTGCAGGCATAGTATAAACAAATATAAGAATGTTACGAGTAACGGGCATCGAATAAATCAAATGTAATATTATAATAAGAATAGAGTTTTAGAGTAGGCATATTCTTATTATATATGAAAAGCAAAGGGTTATATTTTCATTCGTGGCTATGTCACTCTTGAAATATGTTACCTTTGTTTTTCACTCGATGAAAGAAATTTCGATAATACACTGAAAAAAACAATTATCCTCTATATTATGAATGTAGTTACATATTTAGATGTATTTAATATGTACAAACACGATCTTAACACGGCTACCAGTTCACCTACCCGTGTGAGTTCTGGCTTTATCACAAAGGTATTTCCAAGCAACTGGCTGCTTTTCCAAGTATAGACTGTATGCCCATTGGTCGTAGACAAATGATGCGAGTCGCAATGACTTTTGTCAAACGTCTGAAAAAAGTTTGGCCGAGCTGGGATTCGAACTGGCAACCCCTGGTAAACAAGACATGGTATGTATTTACCCCTTTTAAAATGTTTATAGTGCTTATCAATGTTTAAAGATAAATTAAAATGAAGACATGAAGTTCGTAATAAATAAGTGCTGATAAGATTACAAATGATTGATCAAGCACTAGTAATGAAATTAAGATGTCGTGAAATACCCGACATAGAATCTACATATTCTTAATACCGACAAGATGATAATGTCTAAAGAATTTTGCAATGAAATAAGAGTAATCGCCTTCATGGAAAGTGCAACCAAAAATGTGACTTTAAGTTTCATCATGAATTACTGGTGAAATCATTTTGTAAAATGGAACTAAATATTTAGGTTTCCTATTTTTAATATATTCATTGTTTCTTACCATCTTCATTTTTTCTTTCCACAAATGTGCTGTTGATGTGTCAATAAGATTACTTGCGACTTCCATGAAATCCTGAAACAGAACAGAACATAACATAAGTTTATTTACAAGACAAGCATATACGTTCATTATGCATATCATACACATTGTACATACTTGGTAATGAAAATAGTTGTCACACAATTGAGGATTTTTCAAAATAAATTAATGTAGTAGTTTGATATATGTTATATATACTATTATGTATTTTAAAGCTGGGAAAACTAGATAAATCATAATTATAACACGAGTGACAACATATTAATACAAATTGAAATAACAGGAAAGGCTACACTAGTAAATGTTTTAACCTTTTCTCACAGATAGACACATATTTGACGTATTTGCATCAGATTACTTTGTTAAAATATTGCGGGACATGGAGAAATGGCTCATCCCTTTGTGACAATGTTTTTTCATTATACTTTCATTTATATAATATTTCACCCTTAAATTGTCATGTGTGGACACGTGTTACAGGAAGCCTGACATTATAGTGGCACTGACTTATAAGTTCGAGTTCAATATTAATATAACAGTGTGTATGGTGCTGCCATATACAATATAATAAAGCATATAGGAAGCAAGTACATATAGTATAGATGATATATGTAGATATTCGATACATACGTATGTATAACACTTTCTCGTGAAAAGTGAGCCAAGCCCTGGAAGCGACACGGACTGTCAATCCAGGGTTTGTGAGTCCGAAGTAATCAGTTCAAACCTCAATCAATCGAGAAAGGTGTACACTATCTCAAAATATACTACACTAAAGGTTATACGAGTGTAAACATTACAAATAGTTTATTCAGTGATATAAGGCCTTCGGCCCAAAAAGCACTATTAATTTACTTCAGAACACGATCATAGTTGTGAAAAATAAAAATAGTTAACATTACAAGAGTTAATTTTCCATGACGCTTGTTGGTGAAATGTCTAGAACAAATCTCTTGATGGATGACGTGTTTTGTAAGATCAATTTACTAAATTTATATAATAATAAGTTTCGTGCTTAAATATGTTTCCTTTTGTCTACACATAGGCTCAAGTACTTTGCAAGTACAAAGATGCCCTGGTAACGAGTGTCCGACATAATAATCACAAAGTACGAAAGTACCATATCTACGTTTTTCCAATTGATGTTCTCGCGTATCCGTTGTCAATTAATGTCCACTGTATTTAATTATTATATTTAGAAGATGAGCTTCTGTCCGAACTTTTTAAATAATACATAATGTGCACCTACCCTTGTTACAGGTTGAAGATCGGAAACCTCCAGAGTTAAGTTGTTTATAGCTTCTTCTAACACACTTTCTATCTGGTGCAACTCATTCTTTACGAGGGTTGATGATTTTGTCCTGCTTGCCAACACCTTTAAGGCTTGGAGGGCAGTTATGTTTCCAGATCGCAGCTTTATTTAAGATATTTACAGGCAAAGAATTAAGTCTGTCATTCGTGTTGCCTAACCCATTCCAAAATACAACAAAAGTATGGTAAATCTCAAGAAATTGAATTGATCATGGAACAAAGTTGAAAACATCATGACAAAAGGAGATACTGCTAATTTCTCAATTTCTCAATTTGTCACAATGTGTTCAAAAGTCGTCTGCTGCAGATGTGACAAAATGCCTCTGCAAGCGGAAAAGGGCTAAGAGAAACGTGTTATGACATATTGAAGCAATTTTTGTTTATAGGTCAAATAAAATGTGGCTCTGTAGTCAATACAAACGGTCGTTCTGAGTAAATGCCTCTGCAAGCGGGAAATATCTTTCACTCAGTATGGCCGCGTATGTATTTGGCGTAATTTGATCTTTGTATTCAACGTTGGTGATCCTGGATGGACTCTTCTAGCGAGACATCATTAACTGTTACAGTGATGTAAAGCCCGTTTGGCTACACTTTTTGATTGTTGCCGGACGATGCCTTTAGCTCTATATATCTTCAACTTTATATATCTTTAACTCACTGCCGAATTTCACAAAGTTTACTTTTCTATGTTTAGAATTGAACCACTCCATATTTCGTCGTGGCAAACAATGCAGATTTCAGGAAACACAGCTCGTTACAAGCTGTCTCACCTGAATCTGCATCGTTTGTTGAATCTGCACTGTTTGCAAAAGCCTTTCATTACCTTTGGCAGCGAAATAGTTAATGTTGAAGGTAAATACTCTGATGAGGCTGTGCGGATTGACAGACTCGCCGGAGTATTCACTGCACGCAGATTCATTGAGACACAAAGTCGCTATACGAAGCTCTTATGTATCCTACCTGTTTCAGGATATCTTCAATTCTGCTAGTTTGTACTGCTGTTGTTCCAGCTGAAAGCACAATAATTGAAGACATATTAAAAGGACTGTATCACATGTTTTTGCTACTTGCTATCAATATGCTTTATAATGTATTACAATGTTACACTAATACATTACTTGAACTTATTCTTCAGTACCTACAAATTGCCAATCTTGCTGCAGATGACTTTTAAAATATCAGGGGGAAATCTCTATAAATGAAATTATAATGAAAACATTGTGGCAATATTTGAAACATATATTTAAAAAAACCTTCTAAAAGTTGTTCTGTAAAAGTAATTGTATATGCCAATTAATGTGTTATGTATTAATACTTCCCTGTACCAGCGCGACTTGGGATCAAAACAAGGACGCCCGATTCAAATCGCCGACACGCTAACCACTCTGTCACGGATGATTCCCAGAATATTTCAAAGCCGAGTGTCATTAAGACTCAAAATCGCTGAACACGGCTCAAATATGAACCAACATCGTTATCAAGTTCATGTATTTTAGAAAACATCGCACATATAATTGTCCTGCCAGATATGTTAATCAAAGTGAGTACTAAATGTCGGGTTCACATGAAAACACCATAGATTAAATGAATTTAAAGATGTTGAAAGTTCAAAGAAAACATGGATAAGAAGGTGTAAAGGGTTAAGACAAATAATAAGGGTCAATATTCTGTTAATTTTCCTTATTTTACACACTTACTGCATACAAAGTAAAAAGAAAGTGTTTTTAATTAATAGAAATTGTATATTGAATTTCTTTTGGGTTTACACAGGAGTTGTTTCCCTTGTTTATTATAATGCGCAATGACGAACAAAGCGTGGACTCTCCACAACTTAGAGTTATTTTGATACGTTAAACACCTTAAACAATAAATGTAACTTATGCTTGACATCCGATCATTTCGCCAACACGGAGGATGATTACATGTACGAGTATGTTACGCGGGTGTCTACGGCCATCTCAGAGAAGTAACCGAATTTAGATTAACATGCAAAAGTATCTACTGAATCTAAACCATAACTATGTGTGTTTCCAGAGGTATGTTTTCAACAGTTACTGCGTTATTACGAAGTTATTCATACATGCCACTATCCTATTTTAAGTATTCAATACTAATTGGTGACCTATTTTACAGTGCGCACACGTTTTTTGTCGACTGTACGGTCAACATCAGTTCAAATCGACCCGATTGCAATAGTCTAGTTAAATTGCTTCGCAATTAGACCGGACTTAAAATGATATAACATTTAATCGACCTGGCATTGAAAAATTTAATGGATGTTTTCAATTCACTTTTGTATTATGTAATCATATTCCCCATACTAAGTGAAATGTGGTGTTTGAATCCTGGGATGCCGCAATACTACATAACAGTAATTGCAGCAATACTACATAACAATACTTCAAAACATGCTAACGTTCTATGTGTATTTAGGGAGAAGAAATGTTTGATATATTTAGGGCAGCAATGTTCACTTTGATTGGTAAGAGCCAAAGAGAAACTGGAAAGTTGCAACATTTGAAACTATCAAACGCTGGCAAAATAGCACACCAATTACCATAAATGCTTTATTTACAATCCTAGATATGAATGCGGCCTTATAAACACCAAACAACAAATTTCGCTCCATACAGACGTAAACATTCCAATATTTAGGGTTGAAATCAAATCGTATAACTCGATCAGTGAACTTTTTGTAACGTGTACCGAGCAGTTGATGATACGACGAAATTTCTGAAATAGGCCATAGTGGGCCAAAAATCAGATGGCTTGAAACAGGGTCAGTTTAAACAGTAACCTATGGTCGGAACTAGTTTCAGACGGCCTCGTATGGAGCAATGATCGAAACCTGTTTGATACAGTTTCGTTCGAAACACTGTACAAACTAAACGCTCAAAGGTTGAAACCAGTTCATACAGTTTCGTGTGAAACAGTATTCGACAAAACTGGAGAAGTATACACACACTCTGTAACAGAAGAAGCCCTGCACGTCTGAGCCTACGCCCCAAGCCTGAGGGACGACTGTCAGAGAGTGCCAACAACCTTCGTCCTGTATGACCACTGTCAACACTACTAACCATATACTATTCCTAATTAACAATGCAACGTTGTTGATGTACGTTTATTTGGAGTTACCTCACAGCCAGAAAACAAGTAACAGAACAAGAATAAATAAATGCATTGCTTTATATACTAGAAATGTGTCACGTGACCAATCATGACCGTACGGCATACTCTGATATAACCCTTAAAATGTAAAACGTTCCGCATACGTTTTATAATGCTAAATTCTCTCATGACTAAGACAAACTTTTAAAAATTTAAGCGCGTAATCAAGATTCAAACTGTTCTATACTATTTTCTAGGTAAATCCGAAATGACAGCTCTACAAGTTGCTATGGAACGATTGAAACTATAGAAATATTTAATCTATTCACATGATTCCAGTGATAATATTTTCTAAGCGTTCGTAATTTCAATGATTTTAAGTATGATTCTATTACGTTATATCGTATGTGATGTGTATAGACCAGTATGTTTTCATCTGTTTTAGTGTGTACAGACCAGTATGTTTTCATCTATTTTAGTGTGTACAGACCAGTACACAGACCAGCACGTTTTCATATATTTTAATAAGGTATCCTAACGACATATCCCATTAACAGCAGAACTAAATACCCCATAAAAGGTCCTAAATCAAGCCCCGTCTAATGTTATAGTTGAGTGTGAACAGATCAGTAGGTTTTTATCTGTTTTAGGGTGAATAGACCAGTATGTTTTCATCTATTTTAGTGTGTACAGACCAGTTCACTTACCAATACGTTTTCATATAATTTAGTGTGTAGAGACCAGTAGGTTTTCATATAGTTGAGTGTGTACAGACCAGTATGTTTTTATCTATTATAGTGAGGACAGACCAGTACGTTTTCATATACTTTAATGTGTACAGACCAATACTTTTTCATCTATTTTAGTGTGAACAGACCAGTATGTTTTCATCTATTTTAGTGTGTACAGACCAGTATACAGACCAGCACGTTTTCATCTATTTTAGTGTGTACAAAACTGTACACAGACCAGTATGTTTGCATATATATTGTTAGTGTGTACAGACCAGTAGGTTTTCATCTACTTTAGTGTGAACAGACCAGCACGTTTTCATCTATTTTAATATGTACAATGTACAGACCAGTCGGTTTTCATCTATTTATGTGTGTACAGACCAGTATACAAACCAGTACGTTTCCATCTATTTTAGTGTGCACAGACCAGTATGTTTTCATATATTGTAGTGTGTACAGACCAGTATGTTTTCATATATATAGCGACTGAAGATCACATTTGTAAACATTGTAAATACAGGGGAAATTGATATTTTCACTGCTTTAATTTATAGACATTTTAAAGACACTTTGACAGATTTCCTAATGGTCGTCTGCTGCACTTTATTTCTTGGTGAGAAAGAACGACCGGAAATGAATCAAATTACCTTTCCTGTGTTCCCTTTCGACCGGTCAAAACATTTCAAGATTAAATAGTAAAGAACACATATACCAAATAGAAAGGAATAAAGGTAGGCCCTATGTCAAAATTCAAAGTTTCACTTATATAACGCAAAACAATGTTTTACATTCAATTCAATTTAGCTTTGGCAATGATAACATTTGCAGCATACGGCTTTAAAAACGCCTGTAGAATAAACGGTTTAAAACGTTCATGTGTTAATGTAAAATACAGTAGATAATTGAAAAAGAAGCAATTCTTCATTATGACTAGACCGCCTTATATTAAACAATAAAATAATGGTAAACAACTAAACATACCTTCTTCTCCTACATTTGCAGCCATTTTTAGCAATTACGCGACTATGAGTTGCCAATTTGTATATATAAAAATACAATTTCAGATTTATTCGTGTAACAATTGTAAAAAAGGTCCGAATGATGGCGTCACGAATCCGCAATCAGTTAGGTTCCACAAATAACACTTTTCGTTTTATTGGAATTACCAATATTTAAACGATTGTCTTTCAACCATATCCACATTATATTTATCAAGAGGTGTTTTTTCTGTCTGTAAATGCCTCAATCTGTGTGTATAATTTCACACAATAGTTATAAATTTGATTCAAAAGATACTTTCAGATGGACAGAAATTGGCGACGACTGCTATTAGCCACGCTACTAGTTCTGGTGCAACCCCCGACAGATACTGAAGATTACTTGCAACTTGTGCGATCTATCCTAATTGCATTGAGTACTCCTTTGCCATATCACAGGCTGAATGTTCAACAACGTTCGTTTATTCTATGGATGTACCACCAATTACTGTGTAAGGGACGTTTTCCAGATATTTACCGAAGACAAGTACAAGTTCTATATTATAAACGGCGAAACTCCCGAAACTCCTTTAGACCTAGCCACTTTGATTCCCAAAAGACACTGGCCAAGAAGCAGATTAACAAATATAAACAAAGTTCTTTTTTTCATAAAATGGGTCAGATAGTATCCAACATCTGCAGCCTTGGCTTCAGTCTTCAATGACAATACTTCTGTCATTTAGATGTACATTCGGACTATTATTCCGATAATGCTAAATAGCATTCGGCATTTTCTAAGGTGGCCTACAATGGAAGAGTGGTTATTAATACGAGGGTACTTTCGAAAGATGTATGCTGTCATTGGAGCCATTGAGTGGACGTCACACCAGATTTATAAACCAATTACTGAGCCACAGGAGCAGTTTTATTCTGAACATCGACATTACCACGCTATTCATACTCATATAGTTGTTGACAACACTGGTGAGAGTGGTTATCGCGGTCACTTAAACGACGCAAAAACGTGTCTGTTGATGACCGATATAGGTGGGTCAAATCTGCCGTTTCCAGATGAATGTGTTGTTGGCGGATAACATATATCCAAATAGACATCCACTGATAATACCGTTTATTAGGCTGCAAATTCGACGAAAAACGAATAGACAACAATTAAAATGTAGAAAAATAAATCGTTGCAATATGTGAATTGAAAAATATATAGATCTGTCAGTTCGATAGGGCGTCACAATTCTGTTTTATTTGCCTCATATTGTTAAAATTCCAACATGTTTACTTAAAAGGAGAAAGTCGTTAAGTTTTATCGAATAAAGAACCTCATGCCCTTGTGTACGAACTGTCTGTGTTTATCACTTTTGAGAAGACCCGTTAAATTTGAGCCTATTCCGAAGTCCGTTTCATTTTACGTTTACGTTTCAGGTTTTGTTGGAAAGTTCCATTACTAATTATATCTATCTAGTGAAATTATACAAAAATGTTAACAGAAAATGAACAAACAAACAGACATACATAGAGACAGAGAGATATAGAGACAGAGAGACAGAGAGATATAGAGACAGAGAGACATAATGACAGAAAAATAGACAGAGAGACAGAAAATGAGGTGCGTATTTATCACAGTGTACTTCCACGGTTCATGTTCACCCTCCATTTCAAGTTTAAACCGGTGTCTCCTGGGAATGTAAACAAGGAAATGCCTGATACGAACGAGTAACTACAGCCTGGAGCAACGCAACGAACCGGCAGTGTGTCGTGTCAATTCAGCGTTCACGAGAAATAGATACAAATTATTAACACAATGAAAACAATCCTCTGAACTCTAATATTCCATCATTTCTGTAAGACTTCAACTGACGTCACTTCCGGTTTAATCACGTGACAAAAATTCTCTTGATTTTTTAGTTAACCGATACAGGTGCGCCAACACAAAATCCATGATAACAACATCATTTCAAATAATTGAGTGACAATTTTTACGCAGTTATTATTATAAAAGTTAAGGCCACAATAAAATACAATTGAAAAAGTGCGTTTCAATTGACCTTTAAGGGTGGACTTAAGCGGCATGTTTTACAATTGCGAACCGATCTAATTCAGAATATTCTGTTTTGGTCTATTTATATATATTAAATACTATAGGAAACTGTTCTTAAGGCCCCCAGTTTGATTTTGATTTGCATGAAACGATATATCTTTTGAAATTTAACAACATCGTATCTAATTCATAATCAGCATTACAGTGAACTCGACAGTTTCGTGTCAGTAACCAAATTAACGAATCTTGTCTCTTTGAAAGGAAAATTGATAGAAACAAAACTAAATGAAATGTTAAACAAATACTTCCTCTCCACCATAATATAGTTCAACAATTATATAAATTTGTTAAAATGTTTCTTTAGTGTCTGCAATTGCAAGCTGTAAATTTGACAGTTTTGGGTCGAACATGCTATTTCCGGATCAAGTGACAATTTTTGTTTCTGTTATCAGGGGTAATCTCAAACAGCTGTTTTTAATAACAAGATATTCATTTCACATTTTTATCAAAATAATATGAAAAATAACTAAAATACATCACTTGCATTTACATATTGCATAAAAAACAGAACAGTGATGGGGCCGAATTAACTGTACAGACTTTCTTCACAAAAACTGTTGCATTTCAACCAACTAATAAGTCATATTTGACAAAAAATTGATCACCATAAGCATTAAATTTTTCAAAAAAGGTTACCAAAATAGTTTTACTAATAAATTGATAATTTTGAGTAATTCCTTTTGGCTGACCCGAAAGTGTCGTATGTGAACTAGATCAAATTTATCTGCTAGTTTGACATATACAACTTCGACAAGACAATCAATATTATAAATCTTGTTCAGTAGTAAATAACCTACACATTTATACGCAATACATACCTATATTACTACAATTATGGCTACAATCAGCAATTTACGCTTTGACAGGTAAAACACAAATATTGCGATTTTGCCTTCGCGGGAATCGATGCAGTCAAGCGTTTTGAGATTACGACATCCGTTTTTGAAATGACAACGTCCTAAATCGAAGTAAAACAAGCCAAGCTAATTGAAAATATGACTTGATAATCAAATCGTCAAAATACTGTATCATTCTCGAATACTAAACAAATTTTTCCAAATGTGACCCGGAATTGTCAATGACCCGGAACTGTCGAGTTCCCTGTACATGAACGTTTAAGTGTATTAAATAGGTCTATTTCTCTTACCATTGATAATTAATGTTGTAAAATTATTATTATTACATAAAAAGCATATGTTACTTGGCTTAAGATCCAATATTTAGGAGAGAATTAGTGGGGAAATATCTATGAACAATTTTCGTTTACATCCATAGAATATACTAATCTTTAGTATATTTAAACGTTTTCAGGTATATCTCTTTCCAATTAAAGTGTATATTAGGGTAAAGAGATTCCCATGTATGTTAACTAGTAGGAGTTTCCTCGTTACTAGAAAGTGTTTTATAAATTAAATTATTTGTCTCTTTATTTATTAGAATTTCCTTTAAATATATATTTATACCGGGGATATTATCTGTCAATACAACACCTCAGTGCCGCTAGTGTTTCTTTTACCTACATGTATAAACGTTTGAACTATTTTCAATAAACCATAATACACTAAAAATTTAATTGTTTTACATAAAATTGGTCTCAATATTTTCTAGGCTGATAAAATTCCCATTGTTATCCATTAGATCTCTCACCATTCTAAATCTACTATCATACAATTCTTTGGTATAGATAAATTTCGAATTGATTTAAAATATTCATTGTAGAACAAAGGCATGTTTAATATCTTATCCTAAGAGTTGATTTAATTTGTTTATGTATTATATGTACGATTTTGATACGTCAATCAAAAAATCGTCTCTCACGGTATTTGAATTATGTCCACAAAAGATGTTTCCTAATTAAATTGTGTATCATTTCATAGCATTTGTTATCTTTACAAGTTATTAAGTTCTTCAGCCTTTTTTATTTCATGCTAGAGATAACACTTTTAATATCTATCATTTTTAAACCGCCTTCATCATAACCTTTAATGCATTTTTTTTGTTTTATTTTAGCTCCCATCCCAAACGAATCTATACGGTGTTTCATTTAAATGTTTTATAATATCTGCTTTTGGAGACGGAAGGCTAATAAATAGTGTAATATATCTATAGGTGCTACCTATTAACGAAAAAACACTTAAAATTAAACAGCATAATTTGGCAATAACAGTTGATTTTTAAAAGTATTTGACTAGACGGGGGTCGTTGGGTAATTTCTTCTGTTCAGCCCTTTTCTGATGTCACCTGGCGACTACCTTTTAAACCCGGTCTGAAAGGCTGGAACAAATATTGTAGGGGGTCACATTTCTGTTTAATTCTATCCCTAAAACAGACGATTATTCCAGCCCTTTTCTGATGCCACTTAGTCACTACCCTTTTCACCCAATCAATATGTCTTGAACCATTTTGTAGAGGGTCACCCATAGGACATCTTGGAATTCGAAGAAGCGGATTCACAGGAGAACAATTTTTAAAGTTTTGCAATTTCCACTCCATTCTAAAACTGCAGCAAACCAATTTATAGGTAGAATATAAATTGTTGAACAATTTTTAATGATTTCCACTCCATTCTGAAACCGCAGCAAACCAATTTATAGGTAGAATATAAGTTGTTGAACAATTTTTCTATTTTTTTTATCATCAAGACCTAGTTTTTGATCAGGCATGACTCATATTCGACCTTCAGAGAAACATTCTGACAAAATTTGAAGATGCTGAAGCAAAAATTCGGCTTCTACAGTATTAACAGGATTTCCTTTCAATTTGGACTAGTGACCTAGTTTCTTACCCAATATGACCCATATTCTAACTTGTCCAGGTTCTGATAGAGATAAATGTTCTGATATACTTTCATGAAGATCTGATGCAAAACGTAGTCTGTAGAGTGTTAACAAGGCAATTGTTGACGACGGACAGACGCAGGACAAAATGGGATCACAATTGCTCACATTGAGCACTTCATGCACAAGTGAGCTGAAAAGTAAAAGTGTAACATTAAAGCTCAAATCTTAACTTTAATTGTTGTAGATATTGTGAAAGAAAATATTTTACACACACAGCTTTGAAAAATAACCTAATATTTATGATAAAATGGCATAAGAGAAGCATTTATTAACCCATTTTCACATACAAGGAATTTGAAGGTGATTACTTAAAATCGATCATAGTCTTGAGTAAAGCATGATAAATCTTAATATAAGAAATTGCAATTCTGAGATTTAATGCAAATCTTAGTTGGAAAATAAAAAATATTCATCATGAGAAATTTATGTGTTCATTTCATTGGATACATCAGAAGTAGTCTGTAAGTGGTTAAGGATTAATCCTTTTCGACATGTAGATGCTTTCTGCCACCTCTGCATAAGAAATGTTTTGAAAAAAATAGTGACAAAAGGACATATTGTTCATGATGAACAATTTCCCCCTTTGTCACAATTTGTTTACTCTATCAAATAATTACACTTTTCTATTAATACATATTCCAAAATAAAACCAAAATGTTTTCAAAGTGGTTTGCTGCAGATTTGTTCCAGGTTGGAAAGGGTTAAGTAAAGAGAAAGTACTATAAGGTATGTATGTACATGTATAATTAACAAGAGGACCATAATAGTCCTATATCGCTCACCTGATTTAATCAAACTTAAAAAGTTTTCAGTGTTTGTTCCCCCTATATGAGTCTATGAAAAACAAGTGACCCCCAGAGAGGGCTCATTTTTGACCCCAGTGCTATAATTTGAACAATCTTGGTAGAGGTCCACTAAATGCTGCTACATACCAAATATCTTTTAGACAAGAAGATTTTTAAAGTTTTTTCCCTATCTATGTAAAACAAGTGACATGCTGCAGATTTGTTCCAGGTTGGAAAGGGTTAAGTAAAGAGAAAGTACTATAAGGTATGTATGTACATGTATAATTAACAAGAGGACCATAATAGTCCTATATCGCTCACCTGATTTAATCAAACTTAAAAAGTTTTCAGTGTTTGTTCCCCCTATATGAGTCTATGAAAAACAAGTGACCCCCAGAGAGGGGTCATTTTTTACCCCATGGCTATAATTTGAACAATCTTGGTAGAGGTCCACTAGATGATGCTACATACCAAGTATCAAAGGCCAGGGCACTCTACTTTTAGACAAAAAGATTTTTAAAGTTGTTCCCCTAAATGAGTCTCTGTAAAACAAGTGACCCCCGGGATGGGGTCATTTTTTACCCCAGGGCTATAATTTGAACAATCTTGGTAGAGGTCCACAATGATGCTACATACTAAATATCAAAGGCCTGGGCCTTCTACTTTTAGACAAGAACATTTTTAAAGTTGTTTCTGTATATGACTATGAGTCTATGTAAAACAAGTGATCCCCCGGGGTCATTTTTGACCCCAGGGCTATAATTTGAACATTCTTGGTAGAGGTTCACTAGATGATGCTACATACCAAATATCAAAGGCATGGGCCTTCTACTTTCAGACAAGAAGGTTTTTTAAGTTTTGGTTAATTTCCCCTTTTTTGTTGCTGTGGCAACCAAAGTGCTGCATGGAATAGAATTCTTTGAACAAGTTTGAAAGAGATCCACTCAAGCAATATTCCTGTAAAATTATTTTGAATTTGGTTAATTGGTTTAGGAGGAGAAGTCGTTTGTAGGAAAATGTAAAAAGGACGGACGACGACGAAGACGGACGGTGAGCGATCACAAAAGCTCACCTTGCACTTCGTGCATAGGTGGGCTAAAAATACTGAAAATTAATTTAATAGAGATGAAAACATTGTGGCAAAAGGAGAAATTGCCAATTTTGAGCAATTTCTCCATTTGCAAAAATGTTTTCAAAATTGGTCTGCTGCAGAGGCGTCAGAAAGCATCTACATGTAGAAAATGGTTAACCCTTTACCACTAACAGACTACTTCTGATTTACCGTCTGTATGTAGGAAAGGGTTAACTAAGAAAGAATCTAAAAATAATTTACATGTACAAAATTTACTTTAAGGTAACAGGTTAAATTAAAATGCTCAAAACTTGTAATGCTTGGCTGTGGAAGAGTAGCAGACAACTTCTTGAATAATTGTAGGGAAGGAGAAATTTCTCCTATTTGTCACAATATAAAATATTTTTCCCCAAAGCTATATGTTCAAGCATGTATAAGTGCATGTTTAACCCTGTCCCACATGCAGATGACTTAAAATGATGAAGTTATAACTTTAAATAACATTGTTGTAAAATCAGAAAATTTCTCTTTTTGTCATAATGTTTTCTATTGTATACAATTATTACATGGCCTTTGATAGATGTTGCGGGAATCCGCTGTGGTCGAGTGGTTAGCGTCGGGGATTTCGAAACCGGGTGTCCCGGGTTCGATCCCCAGTCGCGGCACTACCGTCATGGTGGAGTGCCCTTGGGCAAGGCACATTTTCTAGCCTAGTACTGGTTTGTTTACCCAGGGATCATGAATAATTAAATTTAAATGCGCGCTAAATGACCTTAGCTGTCGATGCGCCGTAAAACAATATACATTCATTCATTCATTGATAGATGTTGCACAGGTTTTTGCAGAGTTGTTTTCAAATAGGTCTGCTGTAGTCTGATTTATGTGAGAAAAAGCTAAATATGCTACAATTTTTTTAAGAATTTGCTTCATGTGTTAAATGATAACAGCTATGATTGGATTTATTTCATATGATTACGAGTCCATGAATAAAAAATGAAACACTTTCAGTGTTAATCAGAATTATCTTATCTAAAGTGTCCTCTTCAATCATTGATTCTCTGAATACTGCTGACCTTAAAAGAATAGTATTTATTCTTTCCAATGACTATATGCCAAGCTCTGTTTTCAGAGTTTTTTAATCACAAATTTGCCAGCACTACATGAATACGCTCAGTAGCTGTCAGATCCATCAAGTTTCTATTGTCTCTGCTTATGAAAGTTGTTTCCTTCCCTTCATGAAATCTAGAATGTTAGCACAAAAATCACCGGCTATAGTAAAACCACTCACAGCCATGATTTTATCACCCAGCAAAAACTAATTTAGAAATTTCTGAATTCTTAGTAATGTGTATATAAGTGGTCACTAAACGAGGTCCAATGTAGCCTGTGTAGGACAGGTTTGACTCAGTATCGCATTCCATGATGGGAATTAACGCCTCTTCATCTTTTTCTGTATCGAGCTGTACAGGGACATTGAGTTCAATTGCCCGTCTTACAAGGTCTTCTTGCTGGTGTTGTCTACTATTTGAAATAACCCATATCAGGGACAGGAAATTGGTTCTTCTTGCTTGGTCGAACACAAATTAAGTGGCCTGAATATACCTGAAATATAAATAAAAAAAATATATAGAAACAAATGTTTGTCATTTTGGCACAAGTATAACAAGTTTCCTGTGTGATTACACAATGTTGAATCATATCTTACATAATCAGAAAAAAATATTAATATCTAACCATTGAAATACCACACTCATGTGATTACATGTGAAGTTGGGAACAATTCACAAGCCCCTTGATGGATTTTAATACATAAAGAATGTGACATGAGAGAAATTATTGATTTACCCATCATATACTCAATTGTTGAAAATAAGTTTCAAATGTAAATAGATATATTACTAATAGACAATTTACAAAAAAGCTTGACGATAACACGGGTCTCCCTCTCTATCGCAATAGCAATACACCAGTACTTACACTAGGATTTTGTTAACTGGATCAACCAGTTTAATAATAGCTTATAATAGCCCATGACCTAGTGTTCGGTTAGTTAGTTTAATATGAATACAGCCATGGTCTTTGTCTACAAATACTTTTCATTTGGTTTTTGCTTCTTAATGTACTGCTGTAGACTCAAACGATAGCTATAATTTAGCTATTTTGAACAATTGGTTAGCGGAATCTAGATTACTACCACCTGTTCACGGACATTGACAATGTACTTACTCGATGTTTTAATAAGCTTCTGGTGCATTTACGTTAACAATTTACTAAGGCTTTAACCGTTTCCCTCATGTAGACGCTTTCTGACGCCTCTGAAGCAGACAACTTTTGAAATCATAGTGGAAAATGGAGAAATTGCTCATGATGAGCAATTTCTCCATTTGTCACAATCATGAATGATTTAAACTCTATCCAATATTCATACTATCATTTCGAGATTTTCTATCTTTCGGACTAGATAACTTCAAAGTCATCTGCTGCACCTTTATTGTATGTGGGAAAGAGTACATTATAAACAAAATAAACAACAGGCTGGGTATGCATTGTGAGCAATGACCATATATGCATTTATTATATGCCTGTACATTTTCCGGTGGAAATACATGCAGATTGACATGCGCAAATACACCACGACAGATTAAAATTCCGTATCTACATGCGGTGTAAATACAAGATTGTGACGTCAGACAGTGCGCGGAATACTTTCAGCGAGGTATCCCCAATAAACAATGTATTGAATCTGTATATTTAATAGTTTTTTCGCTCTTCATAGATCGTAGGTATATAATAAAAGGAATATTACGTTGCGGGAGCGATAAATGGGTACGTATTGCACGACTCGTAGCGTGGGAAAATCCATATCTTACTCGACCTTCGGTCTCGTAAGATATCGATTTTTCCACGCTACTTGTCGTGCAATACAAACCCTTTTATCGCTCCCGCAACGTAATATTCCGTATGTATCTGATTCTGAAAAATCTCAAGGCTTTAGTTTATAAGATATTTAAACCAGTACTAACAAGAATTAATTTTTCCTTTTTGTTGAACTGACTTATGTTTATACAAATGGATCCAATTAAACAAAGGGACACAACTTTGGTTAACTATAACAATTCGGATTCGCTACACTGTATATTTGCCACAGTACCACGATTTAATTAAAATGTATCCCACTCTCTTTCACTATATCTTATTGCATAATTCCCAAATAATCAGATGGTTGAAAATGAGAATGTGTTTGAATATTTGTCAGTTCGAAGACTGCCGACATCTCTACAATATAATTTTAGGCCTACTTACCAACACTTTAGACGATACATTGGAGTTGTTTCTTTTTAAATATTTCACCAGATACGTCTCAAGTCGTCCTTTTCGGGATACATTAAAAATTTAAGGCTTCAAACGGCAATTTTTAGTTGTGTCTGTAAAGCGCTTTTCTGTAAATGGCGTGCGTCTAGATCACCTTGATTAGTACGGTACTAGTCGGCTATTTTGATTAACTGGAACAAAATATTTCATTCTCAGTTCCAGGCTTTTTTCGCTTTTTCTTAAAATTGTTAGTTCACACGAAATTACGCAGTTCTTTTATTACCTTAAACATCGATTCAGAATTAATAATGATTGACTAGACGACAATATATTTCAAACTGTGTTTATACGTCGGACCGGCCGCATTTTAAACATATCCAAAATGGCGGCCCCCATTGAATTTTTCCAGTTTCATTTCAGAAAGCTTCATGGGTTATTGAAAAAAAAAAAAAAATCTCACACCTGTTAACTATAAGCGAAAAAACCCATTCATGGTTTTTTTTCGTATTAACATTGGAAACTGGAGTGATTTAACGACTGTTGTTCTACCAATAGGTGTTAATTTCCTTCTTTTCCAATAAGTTCTGCATTTAGAAATGCTTTTAAGTTTTGGTTCAAAATTTAAATCATTCCTTTTGTTAAGGTGCACGTCACAAATATTGCCAAGTAACTTAAACTGCGTTTCACTTTGTTTTTATTGAGTGTATACTATATTTGCGCGACCCAATCCAGATAAGCTTTGTGTTATCGAAATAACAGTTTAATCCTGATATAATTGAGGATGTATTCAGTACTTTTAAAACACTTTTCAATAAGTTTTCTGTCCCGTCTAAGAGCAAAGTGGTGTCATCGGCAAATTGACTAATGAGTTATCCGTTTCCTTTATTTGTACGACTTTAATATCTTTGCATTGCTTTATTTATTACAAACGTATTGCCAGTACGATACTTTGGCGTGTACACCCCTCGTAATAATCTCTAACGCGGAAAAGTCAACGTTATTAACTCGAGAAACCAACTGATAAACATTTATAACGTAGGTCTGGTACTAATCGACGCTATTGACCTGATCCTGACCTTTGTGCCAGTATATATATACATGTGTAAATCATCAGATGGTGTCGTTTATCCACGCATATTTATTTTCATGAAGCAAAATGCAAAACATGACATTTTAAAGATCATATAACTCTACATTCATGTTTTATATTTTTTGTTCAGATTGTGATCTTAAGTGCAGAGAATATGTATTGTACTTGCATGGTAAATAATAAACTTATTAAGAACATGATCTTGCCTACTCCAATTAGTACATTATGTCAGAATACATAATACAACTGAACTGATTAAATATTGATCTTTCAACTTCAAGCATTACATTTTCTTTTTTAGAGAGACAACATTTAGAGTTATTTTATGAAACAGTTATATGATAACTTACTGAATAGGCCAGAAGATGGCTTTACTTGTAAAAGGGATGGTCCTCTTTAAGCAAAGTCATCTGCCTATAGAAATGCATGGATGCTGGTATTATTCGTACCGTCATTCACATATTTTACTACAGACTATGCACTGAAGTGGTGTGTTTCACACACATTGATAGACTTGTCATATTCTTATAAGATCATTGTTAGTTGCCATGTATCATTGTTTTATTTTGCCATGAACATAACATGAGGAGAAGATACTCATTAAAGGCTACCCTTCCCCTCTCCACGATGGCTTACAAAGTCGCCCTCGACATGTACACCAACAACTGGTCTGCACGCAGGAATGTATTAATCATATACAAATGTAGACAACCTTAAATACATGTATCTAACAGTTAATATTAATGATTTCTATATGGTCAGGTAAATTCTGCCGAGTAATCCACACGGTTTCAAACACATTAATACTGTCCTATATACAAGTTTAATTAACCCTTTCTCGCTTGTAAACGCATTTAGACGCTAATGTAGCAGACGGTTTGAAAACATGGTGGCACAAGAAGAAATTGCTCATAATAATCAATTTCTACTTTTGCCGACGTTTTCTCTTCTCAATAAATTTAAGTTTCCCTTATAGAGATTTTCCATAACATTGCGTAAATGTTTTCAAAGTCGTCTGCTGCAGATTTGTTGTATTTGTGATAAGGGTTTAAGATTATTTGATAACAATTCACATGTTTATTTGGTTTGACTTCCACATTCTTTGTTTACTTTGTCCGCTGCGCGGCTATCAAATATAAGCAAAAAACAATACGGCGTCTTTAAAAGGTTATCAAGGGTGATGAAGCTAGTCCCGGGAATGAAGGAGGATACTGTTAAACCCTATTCCCTTATACACCAATACTGCAGTAGATGACTCTGAAAACATCTAGAACAAATAGGGACAATCTCTATAAATGGGTGCATTGAGTAGAGTTGAAAACATCGTGTACAAATAAACAAAATGCTCATTATGAGACAAGTGAGAAAATAATGTGTTTGAAACTTGGCTGCAGCTACTATGTTGCTTACCATCTGGTCTTTTAATATGAAATTTGGTGTCGCACTCTTTACTCGTAACGGTATGCCACAGATAGTAATATCCGTAATCTTGGTCTGACGTCACATTGAAGGTGAAACATATATGATTCAAGCAGTTTATAAGTGACAGTTGACTGTTCTTGATAGTTACACTCCACCTGTTTAATGTAAATACACATGGTATGAGTGAACTACTGAATCAGATATGTCAAAGGTAAAATGTCACTTTTTAATTCATTAAATGGTACCCAGGTGGTAACTATATAGTTTTAACTTAATTATTTATATCAATTTGTTAAGCAAGTTATTTTCTATTATTGTTATACAAGTTCTCTTTCAATTTCTACTTATTTGATGAAAGCCCTCCATTAGGCCTTAGTCCTATATTGTATGACTTACTTTTGTTCAAATTTGAAACACGGATGTAACTTTTGAAGAAATAATACAGCTTAAATGAGATCACCATGTGATGAATTCTTAACGACGGATTTTTCAATTCAATCTCTCTAAATACTGTATGCTGTACCTATACTTAATGTGGTGAAATTGTGCAATGTGACACAAATTGTTTATTGTAATTTTGGATTTCCCCTTTGATCCCCCGAGGGGGACTATCAACTGTCCACAAATCAATTTTTGTTATAGTGGAAAGTGTGAAGAAGAAAGTAGAATCAAAATGCAGGTAGCACTGTCAGAGGACTTGCCGAATTGTTACAAAAGAAATCATGACACAATCACAGCAAACTGTTTATGAAAAGTACGAAAAATAAAATCTACAGATAAAGTGTGCATTTCAATTTAAATAATCCGTCGTTATGCGTCGAATCGAATCGATAGATTTCAGTTAGACGGTTGAAATTTATTATGAAAATAATTCCAAGAATTATGTCCCTTTATCATAACGAAGTTTGGTATGGCACTCCCACTTAACTTTGTCATAAAGCCTTTCCCACATACAGTTAATATGCAGCAGACGATCTTGAACGTATCTAGGCAAAAACACGGAAAATCTATTTAAACGATGGTATAATTGCTTAAAAAAGATGAAAACATTGTGGCAAAAGGAAAAAATTGCTCACTTTCAGCAATTTCTCCTTCTGTCACAAAGATTTTTCAAAAGTCGTCTGCTGCAGCTGCGTCTTAAAAGGGTTAGTTAATAGATTTATTTACGAAAATAAGTCTTCATGAAATTCGTTGTCCCCGAATAAGATGTATAATATAGTATTTGTTTATTTACCATATAATCGAGGTGTTTGTCTTGGGAGAAAGGCACAATTCCTAGCCGAGTACTGTTTTGTAACCAGATATCATATAACATTGTTTTGTAGCTAAATATAACTACATCACTGTTGATAAACGTAAAACTCAGTAAAACATGAAGACTTTACTTTAGTAAATTTGTCGCTGAAAGAGGTAACACAAATGCACGAGTATCAAGTTACCAATATTTCAAATAACTTACTTGTTCATGCTCGCAAGCGTCAAAGGAGGTTTCATCAAATAGTACCCGTTGGAACAATGTTGAGGTATCCTAAATAGTACTGTATCCCCCTTGTTAACAATTAACGTGACAGTTGGTGCTGAAAGACAGAACTTCAGAGCATGTTTCAGAAAATATACATTGGTATCCTTTTCCAAAATTTTGACTCGTGTTGACGCATCTGCAGCAGACGTACTTTGTACAAATTATTGCAAATGAAGGAATAGATGGATCATTCAAGATTATTTATGAGCAATTTCTTCTTTTGCCACATTAATTTTAACATTTCAATTTCTTCTTTTGCCACATTAATTTTAACATTTCAATACTTTCATTTATTAAGAACTTCCACATTTTTCTATGTACTTTTCTAAACTTGTCTACTGCTGATCCGTTGCTTACTGGAAAGGGTTAAAAGTTCTCGAATGTTTATATCCAAACGAAAGTAAATGTAAATATTCTGTCTATAAATTATCAACATTCTTACAGTAAAATAGTCACATGCATGTTTAGTCGGGTTCAATTGCGAAGCCTTACATACGAGCACTTAACCCTGACCACCGCGAGTGTGGATCGAACCCTGGACGCCAGGTTCCAACTCTCCGACGCTAACCATTCCGCAACGGCGGATTAACTGCCAAAAGTAGTATTGACTTTCAAATGACATATGTGTGTGGTTCGTGTTTGGTCATAACCGTTCTCGAGAGCTTTCGACGATGGCGTACCGAGAAGATACGGATCTGACTTCGACGAAGGCGTACCGAGAAGACCCATATCTGATTTGGACGATGACGTACCAATGACGCACCGAGAAAATATATATCTGACTTCTACGATGGCGTACACAGTAGACACATATCTGACTGACGATGACGTGCCGAGAAGACACATATCTGACTTTAACGGTGGCGTACCAAGAAGATCAAGAGCTCAATTAGCGAAGGCGCATACCGATCTTAATCCTTCCTGGTCGGTCGAAGCCCCTGATCAGTGTCAGTAGGTATGCGTCGATATGCGAACAGTCGTTACGCGAAGAAGGCGTACCATACAAATAGTCTCACTAGAGATTTCTGCCGCTTTCAGTTATATCACGGCATTTCCTGGGTAAATTCCAGATACTTCTGGTCAATTTATTCTGAAACCAGCGAGTCAGACTGTATGCTAATCCAATAGCATTGAGTGCTAAGGAGGAAAAGCACTTTAGCACTTACTACCATGGTAAACCAAGTCGGTGGTGTGTCCAGGCAGGCCAATTCACTACCGAGGTGGTTTCACTATAGCCAGCATTTAGAAGAGTCACCGTTCTAACTCTTGGCCATACTCAAAATAAAGGTAGCACTGCTTCACGCCCATCAATCGACAATTGGCATGCATCGTCAATTATACACTTAACAAAGCTTATAACTGTACACATTGATTTTGTATAACTTTTTTATGCATAAACACTTTCATACGATATTGTCAATATTAGTTATTTAGGCAGTTTAAATCCTAATTATTGGCTCAGATACTGTAGAACGGCGCGTAAAACCATGACTCCACAACGACAATAAATTCACGGGAAAGGGTGGACTACCACGAATTGTTATAAGTACGTGGCCAATTTGGAATGACTAACAATACCCATATCCAGATTCACAAAAGGGAAAGATTGTCAATCGAGCAATGGGCACTATATGTTGCACAAGTCATACCCGGTGTTTGCCAACTTGGTAAGTTTCAACCGAAAATGGTATGCTTCCATCAGTTATAACAAAATAATCGTTGACAGTATATTTATTGTTACTCATAGCATTTGACCTTTGCGATTAGGAGTTGACCGTAACACGAAACGAGACCCGATGCAAAAATACAACGCAACTGGCAACTTAAATAACCTTCCTCGACGCCTACGTGAACGGTGTACAACAGCAGACCAAGTCGTCCAAATGGTACGTGTAAATCGCCATTTAGAGAGATATCTTGTTAGCGTGCTTAAAGTGATATCTCTAAAATATGATCGAACTAAGAGAGATATCCTCCAAATATGATCGAACTAAGAGATATATCCTCCAAAATGTGAGATAATGTCTTACAGAGATTTCCCTCTTAGTTAAAGAGATAACTTTCCAATAAACCAATAGTAAACAGGTTTCCGTGAAGATTGATTGATTGGGGTTTAACGCCGTTTTTAACAATTTCTCAGTCATATCACGGCGGCCAGTTCACCTACTCATATGTTTCCTGGTTTTCGCACACCAGTACTTCACACAACAATCTTCCCAAGCAACTGGCTGCTTTTCCACATAGACTTAGACTCCGTGAAGACGAATTACACTTGTAGAATCGACTTTTGTCAATCTTCGGAAAGACCGTTGGAATTGACAGCCCGAGTCACTATCGACGGAGATATTTTAATTCATGTATGCTTAAACTTTATATGACGATCAGAGAAGATTCTAATCTGGCTGCGTACAGACACAGGCTGATCACGATCGTCGCTGATCGCAAGGTACAAACGACTTTTGTGTGAGATGGCAAATAAAGCATATGTATATATGTAACGTAATACAAAAAGCTAGAACGGGAACCACATTCATGAATTAATAAGGGGACTCGATAAGTAAGGGGGAGTAAACAGATCTTTTCCCAACAGTATATCTGTTATAAGTCATCCAAACTCTATATTGTGAGTATTCAAAATAATCGTCTAGTACCGCAACATAAGGTTTAGAGGTCAAATAAGAATTTTAAAAAAAGCAAAATGCACCTTATCTAGAGCTTTGGGTTCGTATTCACCAACTGGACTTACGGACCTTTAATAAAGAGACAAACTTGAGATTTAAAAATACTTCACTTTCGTCTGACATCTGTCGGTGGATTCGCGATCAAACCAACATAGTGTAATTCGAATGTATCGTTTAATTTAAACCATTTTCTGAAACAAATCCGTCTTTCAAAACAGTGTAGCGACAGTTATGATTGATAAGTTGTGCTGTTTTCTTGATATCATGTTATCCTCGTGTCGAGTATCATAATAAACACTTTAGTATAAACGATATACGAAGCTGACAAAACATTAATTAATTAATTAATTATAAATACAGCGATCACTTGAACACGTCGATAACTCGAAGTTATCTATATGTGTCCGACTTCGAGTTATCGCGAGACCATTGCATATACTGTCAAACCTGTGTTAAAGACAACCTTTGTTTATACATTTACTTTACCTTCAACAAGCCAAACGGTCATCAGTAATACAGCTATCAATGTAAATCCGGTAATGAGACTGAATAGATTCATGTTTACGACCGCTCGAAGTCTGAAATCATTTACAAAATAAACAGGTTTAATACTCCCTCACGTAAAGACTCTTTCTGACACCTATGCAACAGACGAATCTTTAAAACATTGTGGCAAATTGAGAAATTGTTAATAATGAGGAATTTCTCCTTTTGCCACAGTGTTTGTTTCAAATTCTACTTTCATTTTCGAAAGATTTTTCAACATTTTGCCTAGCTATTTTCAAGTTCGTCTGCTGCAGATTTGCTGTATACATATGGGAAAGGGTGTTTAAGTATTACATGACAACATTGACCCGATAATCCATTACATGCAAATATATAAGCCGCATCTGGCGATTTGGGGTCTTACTTGTATCTGCGTACAGCAAAGCCTCAGTTGAGCCTATACATACGAACAGTCTCACCAAAGTCTTCAATGTCCTTCTTTATGTTGTATAGACCGACATGTGCATCTTTTGACAAAATATTTAAAACTGTATCTCAACTAATTACACACAACTGTGCATTTAAATGATATACGACCAGGATGTCAATAAGACGCAAAATTGACGGACACAAAATTCTTCACTGTTCTACTTTATGTTATATAGACCAACATGCATCTTTTGGGAAATATATTTAAAACTGTAGCTTAACTAGTTACACACAAATGTGCATTTAAATGATATACGTCCAGGATGTCAATAAAGCGGCCCATACACGATCAATTGTATTGACAATAAAATTGACCGTTAGTGCGGGATATTGATGCAATATTTTGACTTGCGCAGTATATTTAAGAAATCAAACCTCGGTAGATATTTATTGAAGGTTGATCAATAGTATTGTGTGTAGAGTTAAAGCGGCACATACACGATCAATTGTATTGACAATAATACTGTCAATCACGAGAATTGACAATTAAATTGACCGTTAGTATCAACATAAAATGCAACAGCTAGTGCCTCTAGAGGATCCATCCGTTCACAGCAATACAATGGTCAGAGGGCAAATGACTTAAAATATTTTTCAATATTATTGTGCCGTTGGTGGCCAACAAATATTTTTCAATAATACATGTATTGTGACAATATTATTGTCAATACAATTGATCGTGTATGTGCATACGTACAGTCTCACCAGAGTTTTAACTTTCCACCCTTATGTTATGTAAGACGGTGTATTTTCCCGTGTCGTCTGGGGCGTGGTTGTGTACCTGCATTACAATGGAGGTTCACGGGAAACATCGTGCGTGTATGTGAGGAACGTGCCTAACACTTTCTACGCGTGCATCCATTTGCGCCGCACTCGTTCATTTTCCCTCGCTGTTGCTTCACGGCAGGTTGTTGTCAATACTACGCTAATACTTTTACAAGTATTATTTTATACTCATTGGTAAGATATTAGCTACTCCTTTATTTCTTTTTTGTATATATGTCTTTTGTCATTTATTATACTGTTGTTTATCTTACCAAAATTCATGTTTATCTCATGTTTAACTCATGTTCATCATAAATATCATAAAAATCCATTTCACGTTTAACTTTACATTAAAAGTATTCACCTACAACCGTATTGTTATAAAACCCCAGTTATATACATAGACACGCCAATCACTAATTAAACACAGCCTGTCCTCCAAAGAATACCAAATAAAACACCAACCTCATTGGAAACAACGTCAACAACAAATAAAAAGCAAGAAAACCAGGTAAAATGGCTGATAATATCAATGTATGGGAAAGGATAACGACTGACATGTGTCAAACATTTAAACGTAAAAATATATGCCAACACCAATAGAATTCACGGTCGAGAAAAAAGTAAAATCCAAAATGAATTAAACCGATTTCTAGACGGCGGAATAATTGAAAATGCATCAAGGCAGAAGCCGCTGATCAGTCCGACATTTTACCACTGCACCACTGTCCTCCACTCATAAATACATGATTAGTTGTCTCGTTTTTCCATAGTGTTTTAAGCATATGTGTCATATTTGTCTTTATTTGGGAAAGGGTATAGTGGGTTTTTCCTCGAAGTGATTGCTATCTATGCGTTTTAAACCCCTTTCCCACATAATGACGCTTTCTGACGCCTCTGCAGCTAATGACTTTTGAAAACATCGTAATAAGCAATTTCTTATTTTGACACAATGTGTTCTACGTAATGCAATAATTGTAGAGAGTAATTATAAGTTAGAGAGTTTCCATAAAGTCGTTTGCGGCTGATTTGTTACGTGTTGGAAATGATTCAATATCAAGTATTTGCCTTTATATATAACAGGAAGACTTTTATATTCAGTTTAATCGGGAATTAACCATCGCATCGGTGATATAGTGGTAGAGCGTGTTAGCGGGTGCGGAAGGTCGCGGGTTTGATCCCCGGCAGGGTCATACCGAATACTGTAAAAATAGTAAAATAGTAATAGCGGCTGGTTCTCCTTGGTGCTCAGGAGTGTGGGATCATCATTACGACTGACTCACTAGTGTAATGATATCTCCTTGGTACTCAGGAGTGTGGGGTCATCATTACGACTGACTCGCTAGTGTAATGATATCTCCTTGGTACTCAGGAGTGTGGGATCATCATTAAAACTGACTCGCTAGTGTAATGATATCTCCTTGGTACTCAGGAGTGTGGGGTCATCATTACGACTGACTCGCTAGTGTAATGATATCTCCTTGGTACTCAGGAGTGTGGGATCATCATTACGACTGAGTCGCTAGTGTAATGATATCTCCTTGGTACTCAGGAGTATGGGATCATCATTACGACTGACTCGCTAGTGTAATGATATCTCTTTGGTACTCAGGAGTGTGGGATCATCATTACGACTGACTCGCTAGTGTAATGATATCACTTTGGTACTCAGGAGTGTGGGGTCATCATTACGACTGACTCGCTAGTGTAATGATATTTCCTTGGTACTCAGGAGTGTGGGGTCATCATTACAACTGACTCGCTAGTGTAATGATATCTCCTTGGTACTCAGGAGTGTGGGGTCATCATTACGACTGACTCGCTAGTGTAATGTTATCTCCTTGGTACTCAGGAGTGTGGGGTCATTATTACGACTGACTCGCTATTGTAATGATATCTCCTTGGTGCTCAGGAGTGTGGGATCATCATTACGACTGACTCGCTAGTGTAATGATATCTCCTTGGTACTCAGGAGTGTGGGATCATCATTACGACTGACTCGATAGTGTAATGATATCTCCTTGGTACTCAGGAGTGTGGGATCATCATTACGACTGACTCGCTAGTGTAATGATATCTCCTTGGTACTCAGGAGTGTGGGATCATCATTACGACTGACTCGCTAGTGTAATGATATCTCCTTGGTACTCAGGAGTGTGGGATCATCATTACGACTGACTCGCTAGTGTAATGATATCTCCTTGGTACTCAGGAGTGTGGGATCATCATTACGACTGACTCGCTAGTGTAATGATATCTCCTTGGTACTCAGGAGTGGGGGGGTCATTACGACTGACTCGCTAGTGTAATGATATCATTTTGGTACTCAGGAGTGTGGGATCATCATTACGACTGACTCGCTAGTGTAATGATATCTCCTAGGTGCTCAGGAGTGTGGGATCATCATTACGACTCACTCGCTAGTGTAATGATATATCCTTGGTGCTCAGGAGTGTGGGGTTATCATTACGACTGACTCGCTAGTGTAATGATATCTCCTTGGTGCTCAGGAGTGTGGGATCATCTTTACGACTGACTTGCTAGTGTAATGATATCTCCTTGGTGCTCAGGAGTGTGGGATCATCTTTACGACTGACTTGCTAGTGTAATGATATATCCTTGGCGAACGCTTATCCCGCTGAATACCTATGACTGTGCCGTTTCTACCATTTTTATTAAAGTCTTTGGTATTTGGGTCGGGAATTGGACCCTCGACTTCCCGCACGTGACGAATTCTTTACCCCTACCCTACCGCTAAACCACGGAGGTGATCAAAACACAAATACGAAAGCAGCGATCATAACGAATTGCCATAGTTTTTAACTCTTGGAAGAATTTGTCGTGAATTTTATTTGGACGCGATTCCAGCATTTATATTTGAGTTAAGAATGGTCCATTTCCCAAGATGTAAAATTGATAATTTAGTCAAATGAACGGAAAGACTTATGGTGAATCCAGATTTACCCAACACAGTGTTAGTTAGGTATGTGTATTTTACCCTTACAGGTTTTGAACAGAAAAGCAAGCAGGTCAACTTAGCGTAAAAGTATCGGATCTTCCCACCAATCAAACAACAGGTATTATGTAACACTCGACAGATGGCCCCTTCAGACAGCGTATACTCTTTCAGATTTACCAAACACATAGTTAGTTATGTGTGTGTTACTCTAAAATAATTAGTTATGTGTGTTTTGGTAACATAACTGAGTAAAATAGACTAAAGGTTAAGATCCATCCCCCAATCACACTTCAAGTATTATGTAACACTCGACAGATGGCCCTTCCAGCATATACTAATTCAGATTTACCTAGTTAGTTAGGCCCTTTCAGCGAATACTAATTCAGATTTACCTAGTTAGTTATGTGTGTGTTACCCTAACATGTTTTAATCAAAGCACTGCAGGCTGCTGGAAGGTTGGAGAAGTAGGTAAAATGTGAAAGGAAGTAACAATTACAGCGTATAGTTATGTATTTATTGTCACTATATCGCTCACCTGAGTGCTAGAGCTCACAAGTTTACACAGTTAAGACATGAAGAAGTAAAGGGAAATTTGACAGCAGGTTTAGGCAGAATATTTTGAAGTTTCTGCATTATTATATTGAGAAATATGTCAATGTTAAATCACATTCAATCAAGTTGAAATAGTTCTCTAGACCATGTACTGGACTGGGGGAAAGTGTTTGAAATATGCAAAACTCATCAAGACAATTATTCTGACAAAGATTCAAAATGCAACATCCAGTGTGTTATCAAGATTTTCCTTCATTTGGCTTGTGACCAATTTTTGTTTACCCGATATGACCCTTATTCGAACATGGACTAGATAAACATTCAATATGTTTGATGCCCGACCGGGTCGGGGTGTCGTGGGGTGGAGAGAGTCGGGCACGGGCCCTATGGGCCCCGCTAAATCCGCCGCTGTATATGTCACGTTTTTTTCGATGCACGGGCCTTACGGCCCCCCGGTTAATCCGACACTGTATATATCACGTGACTTCTTTCTTTTTTTCCGTTCTTCTTCGCGAATGTTAATAATGTTAACAAGCGTTCATATTTTTACTTCTAGCCGCATTCATTTCTAAAACATTTCTTAAACTTATATTGGAGTACTCACGCCTTTTAAAAGTTTTTCACTTATGTTCCAACAACATTAAAATGATATTTATGGGGGAGATCCTAACCTTTAAGTGCAGTTTTGTTGAATCCATGATGATCTATCTTTCTCGCGCATTTTTTCTCGCGTTATTTGGTGCTAACAGCAATTGGCATGCTGCCAACTCCGAAAAAGATGGTATTACTACTATGACTAGAGGCTAAAGCCCCAGGCCAAAAACTAAACTAAACTGGACACCTAGGAGTAATAGGTTTGGGATCCAAACGCCAATTAAACAACAGGTAGTATGTAACTCTCGACGGATGGCCCTTTCAGCGAATACTAATTCTGATTTACCTAGTTAGTTATGTGTGTGTTACCCTAACATGTTTTAAAAACTAAACTCAACGGGTCATCTTAGAGTAATAGGTTTAGGATCCAAAAAACAATTAAACAACAGGTATTATGTAACACTCGACAGACGGCCTTTTCAGTGTATACTTATTCTGATTTGCCAAACACATATTTAGTCATATGTGTGTGTTACCCTAATATATTTTAAAACCTAACTGGACAACTTAGAGTAATAAATTTAGAATCCAAACACCATTTAAACTATAGGTACTATGTAACACTCGACAGATGGCCTTTTCAGCGTATACTTATTCAGATTTATCTAACACATAGTTAGTTATGTGTGTGTTACCCTAACATGTTTTAAAAACTAAACTAAACTGGACACCTTAGAGTAATATATTTAGGATCCAAACACCAATCAAACAACAGGTATTATGTAACACTCAACAGATGGCCCTTTCAGCGTACACTAATTCAGATTTACCTAGTTAGTTGTGTGTGTGTTACCCTAACATGTTTTAATCAAAGCACTGCAGTGCTGACGGCCTGGGGGCTGCTGGAAGGTTGGAGAAGTAGGTAAAATGTGAAAGGAAATAACAATTACAGCTTATATTTAACATTCAAAATACATGTTTTTTATGTAACACACGGCAGATGGAAAATTCAGCATAAATTATTTTACAAAATTGCTACCCTAACATATAGGCTAACAGATGTTCAGAATATCGATGAAAGAAAAACATTCGTCCGAGCAACTTCCGTGTCAAATAATTTCGGAATTCATCCCGTCTTGTCCATTCGTCGGAATATCTTCCTCTCGACTTATAACTTCGCGGCATCTCAGACACCAACTCTCATCAAATTTGTCTTCACTGTTTAAGAGTTTTACTATCTGCAGGAAGACACCCATCCGTACAGGAAATGATACGGAAATGTGTATATACGTATATTGATGGACTCGTCCTAGAACATTGTGTTGAACTGTGTACGGTTTTAAACAAAATGTGCGAATAATGTGAACTAAAATACAATATCTTATTTACCGGTCTGCACATTCAAACAGCCGTATCTTAATCTACTTTGCCCGCTATTCATTTATCTATTATTAGCCAAGACGATTCCATCATTGGGCAAGATTCGGCGAGATAAGGGTTACAATTACTCGTGAATTTTAAACGATTGAATACCAAGGTCAAACACCGTCACGTTTGTCAAATGGTTATAAGGTCCGCCTTGAGAGCGGAAGACCACGGTTCGATACCCGGTCGGGTCATACCAAGGATTCTAGATATGGTAGTTGTGACTTCCTTACTGTTTCGCTAAGGCATGCGTGAATATCATTAAGACCGATGAGCCATTGCCATAATAAATCTTCAAGCGGTACTGGATATTAACGCAGAAAACACGGTGAATAGCATTACGACCGATGCTACGTTGCCATAATAAGTTTACCAGTGGTACTGTTGATTAACACAGAAAACGCTATGAAATTATTGAATTATTGTTAAAAAGTGGCGTAAAAATCCAAGTTTTAGAATTGGATCAATAAACACTGACACAGAATCATGTTTCGTGAAAACACAAAATGCTTCAGGATTTGTCAATGAAAACGGCATTTATTTTGGAGAAACAAATTGGGTTTTCACTTTTGACGGTAAAGTTAACTGTTTATTAAACACAGGACCTGTTATTGACGCCGCGTAGAAGTAGGTTTTAATTTTGTACCATGCGGTGACGTAATCGAAAAGGGAGAAACCAATGTTATTATTGTTAAAAAAACCTCTGTTGTTTGTTTGAAAAAAACAACCTTTATGAATCAATAAATTGTATAAAAGATTTAAGACACAAACAGATACAACATAGGCATGTCTTCTACCGTTATTACAAAACTTTGGACACATCTAATGGGTATTTAATAACTTTCCCCTAACTTCCTAGGTTACGCTTTTTTTATAGTTTGGTTTACGACACGATTCATCAAAGCTCAGAAAAAAGTTTCTGGCGATGTTTTTGCCTATTTACAATATTGAGATTTTTAAATAAATGGGTAATCTTTAAAAAAACAATGACGATTCATTTTTGGTAGACTTGCGCATGCGCAGAGGCTGCCATAGTCATAGTGAGTTTGAAGTCACGTGATGTATATGCCCTTCACCACCAACAATTAAGTGCAATTTTTGGTTTGACTAATTTACGAATGCTCACAAAAGCAAACATAGAGTAACGAAAAAAAATCCGATTATTCAAGCTTATAATAGAAAATAACAAGTCTTGTAAGTGTAAATATCATATTTAAAGTGTACACAATTATTTAGATATCACTACGCCAATATAGCACTGCACCGCGCAATTACCCTTTGTAAATTGTAACCCTTTTTTCCCTCTCGGCAGAGATGTAAACATCCACTCGCCCGCTAGCATAAGCGAGTGGAATGAAGGATCGGCTAGTACGAAATTCTAGGCGCTAGTCCATACATATTCGTTCATGTCCTTATTCATAAAGATAGTATGCATTGCTAAGCCTTTTCTTTCTCTTTCTCTCAGTCCATCTATTCCTTCGGAAACAACGATTAACGATGACTTTTGCATTTTGGATAGGTGCTTTCGACAAGGTCCGCGTCTAAAGAAACAAATTTCATCAAATGATTTGAGCGCTTTAAATCACTTGTTTATAAAGCGTTTAGAATACTTTGATTATAATAGGCAGAACGAATAACGAATAAATCTTGCAAGAAATCGATCATTTCTTTCGGCCAAAATCAGGTAAATGACCCGCGGATATTGGTTGTTACAACATAACTGATTCATCCTTTTATTCTAAATTTGTATTACACAGTTCAAAATTAGATTTTGACAGTTTGTTCGTTATGATTTTGACGCGATTCAAGATTTTGACGCGATTATTTCGTTCATAGAGTTGATTACTAACAGATGACTAAGTTGATGATGGAAAGAACATTAACAAGTTAAGTTAAGCTAAAGCATGCACAGGCAGGCGAGTGTTTCATTAGGATAAGTGCAACACTCAATTCCCAATCCTGCTTGCCCTTTAACAAATCACAACCCACCCCGCAATATAAAAACTCTGCAGCAGACGAATTAAAAAAAATCTGAGCAAAGATACAGAAAATCACATTTATTGGAAGTGTAATCATTGAATATAGTTGAAAACATTGTTGCAAAAGGAGAAAGCTTGTTATGAGCAATTTCTTCTTCTGCATCAATGTTTTCAAAAGTCGTCGGCTGCAATTACGTATGCAAGTGGGAAAGGTTTAAATAAGAAACACTTTTTCAAATGATAGTCAGTTGGCTATTCTAGTATATAATGTCCGTCTTAAATAATAATGACAAAACTTTCAAAAAACAAGAAAAAGATTTTTTACAATTTAATTGAAAACATATTTAATCAAAGTTGGGAAAGTTGTCCCTTTCCGTGCTTTTTTTATGAGAGTTCAAATCACAAGCAAAACTTATGGGACAGAGTTGACAAATAACACATTGACACAATTTCAGATTTAGGCTTTGTTTCTGTCAAACTGCTGAAGAAGACAACACTGAGACACACATTTTGATTAAAAGTTTATTTAAAAAAAGGAATAATTTTATTTATGATAAACAACATTACAATGATGGTGTAGAAAATACATGTCAACAATACATTTTTCAATTTGTACATTCATTGCACAGACCAAATCTTAGCAAGTTTGAAATTATGGACCTCTCAGCACATTTTTTTCTCAATTCATTACTTCTTGGCAGGATTTTACTGCAAAAATTGATGATTTTTTTTTATTTTTGGCCGGATTGCTCTAGCAATTCCGGTCTATAGATTGGCGATGTCTGTCTCTCCGTCTGTCTGTTCGTCAACATTTTGGTTAAAGTTTCAGGTTGAGGCAAAATCTCAGCACTGGAAAGGGTTACACACTTGAAACTTTGCCTGAAGGTAACCGGTAAAATAAATATTCATATATGCACTTCTGTATCTCTTCTTAAACGATCGCAATTCTACCTTCAGTACTTTCAGTACTTTGATAATTACTACATATTACAGTATAATTCTAGAAACTGTCAAAACAACGTTAACCCAACTTTGCAATAGGTATGGCCGTAACGTGACCCGTTTTATTTGTAAATGCAGCATGTCATCGCTTGGCGATTTTGGTCATTCTTATTGAATAGACGACAAGGTGTCATCGGTTCCCATAGTTTAAGTATTAAGTTGTGTCTCTGCTTCCTTCCGTTATAAATACTTCGCTGTTTTAACGATTACATCCGATTTCTAAGATGCATTGGATTCGTACCCGGTTGTTCATGTTTCGTTCGAGATGAACGATTCGTACCAACTGGTTTTCGCTCTTTGCTCTTGGGGAACTGACTTGACCATTTTCTTTTGTTTATTTTTCAGCTTTCTACTGGCATGTACAAAACGATTAAAGTGACATTACAAACAAACAAAACAGACTTAACAATTCTTGCTATATGTTGACTATACATGTGATCTTTTATAATGCTCAATCTTGATCATAAATAACTTTTGCTAAACTGGAAGGAGAATAGACTTCCCCCTCTCCTTCCAAAGCTTGTGTCACACTTAACTTATAACTAGAGGCAATAAACCTTAATGTTAATATTTAAGCACTTATGTTTGTTTTTTATCTAATGGATCTAGTTAGAGGATTTAAAACAGTTTATTGGTAAAAAACACTTGAGAAACTTCAGCTTGTATGACACATTATAGTTGCAGTGAATGTTAAGCAAACCGTAAACCAAACGGTTTCAAGACTAAACTTGTCATTTCACGACTAAACTTCACATGCTGAATATCACATAGATCGTAGCATATAACACGTTTAATCCCTACGTCAATATTGACCCTTTCTGCTCTTGGTAACCTGTTTATATAGGCTATGGTAGCCAGGTGAGCAATATAGGCACATCTTGGCCTTCTTGTTTAAAATAAAGGGACATTTGACCTTCTTGTTCGAAATATTTACATCCTGTCTGCTTGCACAGGTTATTTAAATGTACTGAACTGCATCTGCTTCCTTTAAGTCATGCTTCAAAATCATGCGCGGCGTCTTTGATGCTTTGCATCAAAGTTCTTCTTGTCCTTAACTGGAACGCTAATGTCAATATTCTACGAAGAGTTTATTGAAAGGACAGTTCGCATTTCTGACTTGAGCAAGTTAAAAGCTATCGTCATAGCTCAATTACAGTTCGTCTTAATTCAATAGCTTGCGAAGAGTTTATGAAGAAGACTCATGTCTTTTAAACACAGCTAATGGATAGCTAATGAGATATAAAACGCATTTCCCCCACTATAACCAAGTATTTATTTAATTAAAACTTTCCAACTTGCAGATGCATGTTGATTCAATTTCTGCAAACGACCTGTGAAAACATCGAAGCAAAAGGAGAAATTGCTCTTTCAGATGAGTTATTAAACTTATATTTATAGAGATATTAACACAGAGGAGCAAAGTCAGCTGCTGTAGATTTGTAGTATGCCGGAAAAGCTTAAAAGTACTTCCTATATGTAAGTATGTCAGGGAAACGTCCACCTATAAGGGCAACGACATCCTATGCCGGGTCATACCAAATACTTTAATATACTAGTAATAGCTTTCCTTCCTTGACGCTCACTATTGTGGGGTTAGCCGTACGACTGACTCGCTGCTGTCAGGATAAATGGGCTAGTAGTACTGGTGACTAACCTATGTAACACAGTGGTGTTACTGAAAATTGTTTGAAGTGGCGTTAAATATTATGCAATCAACCAAGCATACGAACAACCTACCAGTATATTGTATACCAACTTTGAAACACATGCTACCTTCATTTTTCAACCAGTAGTCATAAGTCGCGTATTGCATGTATTTGGTATAGAAAGAAAATCGAAATAAAAATACATATACATTGTACGTCCACTCTATCCTAACAACAGTTAAATTATCTAATAAGAATATCTCATTATTACAAATCATTCGCATAGATTTCCACTGATACTTGAACATTATGCGATCTGTCGCAGGAAAAACAGGGAGGGACGTTCGCATAAATGCCGTTTGATCTTACACTGCACTATTCGCTTATTACTTGGAGCACGGTTCCAAATCCCCGACGCTAACCAATCGACTATGACCATGTGTGTAGCAGAATACTTTTGAGAACATTTTGGCCCCAAAAGAAAACGTGCTCACAATGAGCGTAGTCCTCACCTGTCACAATAATGTTCCATGTATTCAACAATTACTCTTTAATGTGTAAGTGTTTCCCACATACATGCCACAGTGTGGGGTTATAAGCTATATTCAAAGTGTGATACAATACAAAATAGAGCGATTCGAGCCTTTTTAGGAGTCCATAAACATGCCTCGAATGTCGCCATAAACGGCGATGTAGGATGGCAAACGACACAGTCGATGAGACATTCCGCTATGATAAGACTATGGCATAGACTTGTTACGATGCCTGGTGACAGGCTAACAAAGAAAGTGTTTCTCTCGGACTATGATCAACCACGCAGCTGGTGTTCAAATACTAAAAATCATCCAGGACCTGTACCAAAGTCAATCTATGGGCGGTAAATCATTGGATACGATCTTACGGCATAATGATACTCCGTTTCCACCACTTTTGGTAAATTACATATCTCACGGAGTCTTTCTTCAATTTTTTAATTCCTAAAGCGTCCTGTTTCAATGTGAAGAGGTAAATTTCCAGTCCTAACTTGTGCTATTAAAGAGCGAAGGTGTTTCGGTAGGAACATTTTAACGTAGTTTTCACATGAAAATTCATTTTTTAGGTCTCTATATGTCCTTAATTTCGGTTGTGTTTGAAGTTTTTTTGTCCATTGTAAATAGTTCATTTGTTCGTAAGTTTCAAATGTATCCTGTTTCAATGTACAAAATACTCTCACTTGAGACTTTTATTTTATAAGTATGCAACTAGAATTTTGCCAGACTTTTTAGATGTGCCATTTGCACAACGACTGAAATACATGTTGACAGATAAAAGACTTATTAAGAATCTGCTATATATATACAAAATTGTTATTTAAAAAGATCTGAAATAGTTTACTCCGTTTAATCTTGTTTAATAACTATTCATAATATCATATTATCATTTATTAACACTTCTTATTAGTACTTATATTGATTGATGTTTAGTGACTCATAAGCCATTTGTATGGCTGGGTAATACGCCCAATATGTACAATTATTACTAACAAATGTGAATGTTATACTGTTGTATTATTATATTGTATGTATAACTTGTATTACGTGTCACTTAAATAAAATATAAAACTACTACTACTACTACATCAAATCTGCATCGGACAACTAATTAAAATTGAAAATATTGCGGCAAAAGAAGGCATTTATCATCATGAATATTTTCTCCTTTTGCCACAAAGTTTTCGAACGTCGTCTGCTGCAGAAGTATCATGTGTTTTAAGATTATTTATTTATCTGTATTTAAGCTTAGGTTGTTTTTAAAGTCATCTACTACAGATGTGTAATATGTATGCGGATGTGATAGGGTTAAAAATTAAATAATTCAAAATTAAACAGGATAGTTCATACATACCCTTCTCAGATTTAGTGTTATAATCGCTATGTTTGGGTTTTGTTGAATATCTTTGAAATTCGCAAATCTCTTCTTATTTATTTATTTATTTATTTATTTATTTATTTATTTATTTATTTATTTATTGGGGTTTTACGCCGCTTTCAACATTATTTCAGTTATATCACGGCGACAGTTCACTTATTCATGATCCCTGGGTAAACAAACCAGTACTAGGCTAGAAAATGTGCCTTGCCCAAGGGCATTCCACTTTGACCGTTGTGCCGCGAGCAAATCTCTTCATTGATATGAATAACAATCGGACCATTTTAGTTTAAACATATTTAATTCTCATATATTTTTACATAGTAGGTTACATCAAGAAATATACAATGGAGAAATGGATTGGACCGAAAGCTCATAGCTTATTGAAGGTCCTCTCCAATAAAGATTAATTTACAGGAAGCACGGTGAATATTTAACATGTGCAGAAAATATCAGCTTACTTAAGCTTTGTAATTTATAATACAAGAAACAGATACATAAAAGAGAGTGGAGAGAGAGAGAGCAAGGAAGGAGAAAGAGGAAGAAAGAGATAGGTGTAAAGAGAGCAGAAATAGACAAAGGTGGGTGGTGCGCGTATGGGAGGCTAGTTAATGTATATATGTCGATTATCCATACCGAATAAAATATAACATAAAAAGATACTTAAAAAGTTCGGACCATTTGAAGCCGGCAACTTTTCAAAACGATGGGGGCAAATATGAGAAGTGCTTCGGAAAGATGCTCTCCCTTTCTAAAAAGGTGTATAATAAGATGTCTGATTTTTTATCTGTTATATTTTCCCATATAACTATTTAAAAGCAAACGACCGAGGAAATGTCATATCAAATGTCATTATGCATTCAGCACATTATTATTAGAGTAAAATACAGTCTAATAATGGTTAAACAATAGTTTGAGCGGATGAAATAAAATTGGCAAAAGTATAGATAATTATTTTCAGTGATATAGAATCGTAAATGATTTAATACTCGTAAAAGATTGAACAAAGACATACCACTTACTTAGTTTTTCCTTTAGGCCTATGAAACACGTTCTGGACCATGCGAAACGATTTCTCGTTATGTAACGGGTACATTCGATATACTATATTTATCAAGACAGTAAGTTCCTTCTTATCCTTTTGGATGCTTTCAATGTCTAGATACTTTCGGTAAAATGTTAAAATAAGTAATTGAAAGTCTAAAAAGATGAACATCGAATGGAATTTATCTACTTAAGAAGAAGGTAGCAAAAACTGTTTGATAGTTATAAGTTATACTCTTTGCGCCAATAATAATTGTTCTGTTCTTCCCGCGTTTTCTTTTTTCATAGCTGGAATTTCTGAAAAGGATTAAGTGTTTAAAATTCCCTCTCGGATATACATTTAAATGAGCCGCGACTAGCTATCTGGTGTAATAATTTATCTGCATACAGTGATGACTGAAACCGACCTGTACATCCACACAGTCACTGTCCGTCTACAAGTAAATAAGTCACATATGCATCCTTTGACGGAAAGACTAGAATTGTAGCCCCACAATTGTTACGTTATTTGACCTTTATATGACCCCGTTACGGAGTGTCAATTAGACCCATTATCGGCAAACGCGGCTCTATTATAATTGCGTTACCGAGCGGATGACATGCGTCGTTTGATTTGGATCACCACTTATCGCAAATGCAGATGATTTTCCTTAGAGCTCCACTCATATAGATAAACCATATAAACACTGCACGAAAATTGGGATTTAATTTAGAAGTAAATTTCCTTAAATTTCCTTAAATTCCGCAATTTGCTTGATGTGCAAGTAAATTTCGGAATTTAAGGAAATTTAAGGAAATTTACTTCTAAATTGAATCCCAATTTTCGTGCAGTGAAACAGTTAACTAATTCAAGTTGTCTAGAATTTTATGGTGAGCATTGAGGATGCCGTGTAGAGACATTTGAAGTCTATGAAAACCAAGTTGGCGTTTGAATAAGGAGCAAAAGGACCTTCAACATAATCAAAATTCCCTGGCTGTTCGGTATTATAAAGTCAAACAATATAGTAATTAAGTTAGTATTTTTTTAAAGATGGCATGTGTATAGACACGTTCATTCAACACACTAGGATAATGAAAAAGCACCCGGCGGCCTGAGCTTATGTGTTACTGTTAAGAAAACAATATCTGCAAAGTGAGCAAATTTCAGTGTTAACACGGATGAATACAACTGTAAATATAAATACACGGCACAGAGTCGCTCATGCAATTGGTATGTTTCGAAGTACATCGATGGGAGGAGGCTTTAAAAGTGATAGTAATGGGTTTCAGTCCTCGTACTAGTACATGTAGTGCTGATAGCTTAGCCAGGACACGCAGTGAACAAATGTTGAAAGAGACGTAAAATACCGTACACACAAACGAACATAGCAAGTGATGTAAGTGATGTAAGTGATGTAATTGCCATCTATGTTACTTCCTGGTTACAGTCATATCCGGATCAAGTCTGGTATTTTATTAACTGTGTTGTGTTAGCTCAATATTTATATGTGTTGGTGTTGTTTACCCAGGTCAGGTCTGATGTTAATTCAACATTAAGGTGATGGTGTTGTCTACCAAAGTCAGGTCTGAGATTAATTAAACATTACGGTGTTGGTTTTATCTACCCAGTTCAGGTCTGAGGTTATGTCAACATTCAGGTGTTGGTGTCATCTACCAAAGTCAGGTCTGAGGTTACGACATCATGAATGTGTTGTGTTGTCTATCCAGGTCAGGTCTGAGGTTACGACATCATGAATGTGTTGTGTTGTCTATCAAGGTCAGGTCTGAGGTTACGACATCATGAATGTGTCTGGTATTTTATTAACTGTGTTGTGTTAGCTCAATATTTAGGTGTTGGTGTTGTTAACCCAGGTCAGGTCTGATGTTAATTCAACATTAAGGTGTTGGTGTTGTCTACCAAAGTCAGGTCTGAGATTAATTAAACATTATGGTGTTGGTTTTATCTACCCAGTTCAGGTCTGAGGTTATGTCAACATTCAGGTGTTGGTGTCATCTACCAAAGTCAGGTCTGAGGTTACGACATCATGAATGTGTTGTGTTGTCTATCCAGGTCAGGTCTGAGGTTACGACATCATGAATGTGTTGTGTTGTCTATCAAGGTCAGGTCTGAGGTTACGACATCATGAATGTGTCTGGTATTTTATTAACTGTGTTGTGTTAGCTCAATATTTAGGTGTTGGTGTTGTTTACCCAGGTCAGGTCTGATGTTAATTCAACATTAAGGTGTTGGTGTTGTCTACCAAAGTCAGGTCTGAGATTAATTAAACATTATGGTGTTGGTTTTATCTACCCAGTGCAGGTCTGAGGTTATGTCAACATTCAGGTGTTGGTGTCATCTACTAAAGTCAGGTCTGAGGTTACGACATCATGAATGTGTTGTGTTATCTATCCAGGTCAGGTCTGAGGTTACGACATCATGAATGTGTTGTGTTGTCTATCCAGGTCAGGTCTGAGGTTACGACATCATGAATGTGTTGTGTTGTCTATCCAGGTCAGGTCTGAGGTTACGACATCATAAATGTGTTGTGTTGTCTATCAAGGTCAGGTCTGAGGTTACGACATCATGAATGTGTTGTGTTGTCTATCCAGGTCAGGTCTGAGGTAACGACATCATGACTGTGTTGTGTTGTCTATCCAGGTCAGGTCTGAGGTTACGACATCATGAATGTGTTGTGTTGTCTATCCAGGTCAGGTCTGAGGTTAATTCGACATTAAGGTGAGGGTTGTCGCTACTCCGGTTTGAGAATAATTCAAAATTAATGTGTTGGTATTGTCTACCCAGCTCAGGTCTGAGGTTAGTTCAACATTAATGTGTTGGTGTTGTCTACCGAGGTCAGGTCTGAGGGTTATTCCGCATTAAGATGTTGGTGTTGTCTACCCATATCAGGTCTTAGATTAATTCAACGTTAAAGTTGTGTCTACCAAGGTCAGGTATGAGGTTAATTCAATATTAAGGTGTTGATGTTGTCTTCCCAAGTCAGTTCTTAGGTTAATTCAAAATTAAAGTGTTGGTGTTGTCTACTCACGTCAGGTGTGCGATTAATTTAACATTAAGGTGTTGGTGTTGTCTACACAAATCAGGTCTGAGGTTAATTCAACATTCAGGTGTTGGTGTTGTCTAACCAAGTCAGGTCTGAGGTTAATTCAACATAAAAAACGTGTTGGTGTTGTCTACCTATGGTATACCCAGGTATCGTCTGATGTTAATTCAACATTACGGTGTTGGTGTTGTATACCCAGGTCTCGTCTGAGATTAATTCAACATTAAAGTGTTCGTGTTGTCTACCTAGGTCAGGTCTGAGGTTACACTATTAAGGTGCGGGTGACGAAAAACTCTTGATGCAGGATCCCGTTAACCTATTGCCTCATATGATACATCAAATGTTGCATTCTTTACAATCAACAGATGAACAAGTTGAAAAAGCTGTAATACTGAAAGAAACCTTTTGTCAAAAATTTGAAAATATTGCTTTTAAAGGTCAAATTGCTGGTTTTGAGCAATTTCACCTTTAAATGCAATGTTTTGAAAAGTTTTCTTCAACAGAAAGCGTCAAATGTCATCATTGTGAAGTAATGGGCTAATGCTGTATTGACAGTAGTGCAGTGGCATAGTGACAGTGCATATGGGAACAAAATAAAGAAGATACATGTACTGCAATTACCTATTCAATTTCCATCAAAAACAATACATGTAGCTCTTAAAGTTACATTTTCATCCGCATAGGAGAAATTCATGAGTGTGTTAAGTTGGCAGAGCATTAGACGTTAGACATTAGACATTCATTTTTTAAATGTCTAATTAGACATTAGACATTCGATTAGACATTCGCAAATTTTGATTATCGAATGTCTAATTAGACATTAGACATTCGATTAGACATTCGCAAATTTTGATTGTCTAATTAGACATTAGACATTCGATTAGACATTCGCAAATTACCATACTTAGGTCTCGAATTCGTCAGAGATCAATGTACATTAAAAAAAAAACGAATGTCTAATTGGTCAGTTAGACATTAGACATTCGATTAGACATTCGTAAATTAAGATATTTATGTACCAAATTTGTCGGAGGTCATTGTACATGCAAAAAACGAATGTCTAATTGGTCAGTTAGACATTCGTTTTTTGAATGTACAATGACCTCCGATAAATTTGGTACCTAAATCTCTTAATTTGCAAATGTCTAATCGAATGTCTAATGTCTAATTGACCAATAAGACATTCGTTTTTTTAGTGTACATTGATCTCCGACATTGATCTCCGACAAATTTGGAACCTAAGTATGGTAATTTGCGAATGTCTAATCGAATGTCTAATGTCTAACTGACCAATTAGACATTCGGTTTTTTAGTGTACATTGATCTCCGACAAATTCGGAACCTTAGTATGGTAATTTGCGAATGTCTTATCGAAAGTCTAATGTCTAATTGACCAATTAGACATTCGTTTTTTGCATGAACAATGACCTCCGACAAATTTGGTACCTAAATCTCTTAATTTGCGAATGTCTAATCGAATGTCTAATGTCTAACTGACCAATTAGACATTCGTTTTTTGCATGTACAATGACCTCCGACAAATTTGGTACCTAAATCCCTTAATTTGCGAATGTCTAATTGAATGTCTAATGTCTAATTGACCAATTAGACATTCGTGTGTTGTATGTACATTGACCTCAGACAAATTTGGTACATAAATATCTTAATTTACGAATGTCTAATCGAATGTCTAATGTCTAACTGACCAATTAGACATTCGTTTTTTGTTAATGTACATCGATCTCCGACGAATTCGAGACCTAAGTATCAAAATTTGCGAATGTCTAATCGAATGTCTAATTAGACATTTGATATTTTAAATTTTCGAATCTTTCTTCGAATGTCTAATGTCTAATTAGACATTCGATAATCAAAATTTGCGAATGTCTACTCGAATGTCTAATGTGACATTCATTTTTTTGAATGTCTAATGTCTAACGTCTAATGCTCTGCCAACTTCACACACTTGAAATTCATGTTTTTTTTTTCAAATCGCACTTTCTAGAAATAAGAAGCTGTATGTGATTGGGATTTACCGTCCACAGATTACATAAAAGCACAATACATCATAAAGTTTATAGGATTTTAAAACCGGATCCGTACATGTACATTATTATTACGGAAATGAGTCTCATTATGACGAGTGAAATCGTAAATCGCTTCCTGAAATTTCTTACCGAAGTGCACTTGCCTCCTTCGAGCAGAATTCCATCACAACAACAAAGTTGCTATCTGTCATTAGGCGCGATTAATTACAAACAAACTGTGAAAAGCTCCAATCATGTCTACAATCCCGGGACGTTTCAGACAGATTACGTTAAAACATGATAATAAGCAATATTAGGTCTGGCTGACAACATATTGTTTTAATTCGGTGAGTATTCAATTGTATGTTCAAGCGTTTTCCTGATTTGCGTTTAATTATACATGTGTGTAGCACAATAAAATACGTTTGTGAACGAAATATATCTAAAACAGTCGAAGCATTTGTGCAGTCTAATCCTGGTGTACATTATTGCATATAAATACTGTAAACATAGTTATAGAGACGTAGCTCTGATCGAGCATAGGCTTTTAAGCTTCTATATTTGATAGAGTACACTGTGCCGTGTACAAATATCTGATAGGTGCATATACATTCAAATGAATGACTTAGATACAAGGCAGTCCGGGTGCAATACCCTAGCTCTTTCCGAAAAGACCCTTTGGTTCTTTAACGTGTTCAGTGTATAGCACCGACACACGCGAGACATTTTTTCCTGGAAAAGACCATTACTTGACCTTTAGTTGAGTTGGAGACACTTAACGCACCTCACACAAGTCCAGAACCTGGACCAGGATTTGAACTCCAGACCTATAGATTGACAGTCTAACGTGTTTTAAACCACTAGAAAACCGGGCAACTTGGAAATAAATAACAACGTGGACAGCAGTAGGGCTTTTGATTGCGGTTACAGGAATTACTGCGGTATAAGGATTAACAAACACTTCTAACGGTAGGTTTCCGCATAGGGTGGGGATTGACATAAATATGAGACGTGTCCAGCGATCTTAGGTCTTGACCCTTTTTCACATACCACACATCTGCAGCAGATGACCTTAAAAACATGCTGGCAACTATTGAGAAAATCTCTACAAATAAAAGTATGGATATTGAATAAAGTTTAAAATAATGTGGCAAATGGAGAAATTGCTCATTATGAACAAGTTTGTCCTTTGCCAGAATGTTTTCAAACGTCGTCTGCTGCAGAGGCCTTAGAAAAGGTATGTACGTGGGGAAGGATTAATGACTATCTAATGTGGTATCATCAAACGATTTCAAAGCAGGCGACATCAAAACTTTTATCTATATATATAACCCTGGACACTTCATTAAGGAGACCGCATTATTTTTTCTGCATTAAGGATATGTTTTTCTAAAATCCCATTACAAAAAAAAGAAGAAAATTTGTTCTCTCCTTAAATATGTGTAATACAAAAGGGCCACAATGGCCCTAACTCGATCACATGAGGGATAGTATAGTAGTAAATAGTACTACTAATAAATGTGAATATGTGTATGAAGAGTGGGGTATGAACTACAAAAGAAACGGTTTAACAGTAAAAGACATTTATAATAATGCATTCAATATTTGAACCATTTGAATGAGGACCACCACAGAAACATTCCTTTCAAAATTTGTTAATATCAGTCCATCGGTTTAGGAGGAGATGTCGTTTGAATAAGGGTTTTATTATTTAATATGAAGAGTTGAGCAAATTCACCTAATGCCACAATGTTTACAAAAGTTGTATACTGCAAGGACATCAAAATGCGTTTATATGTGGGAACAGGTTAAGGATACTAATGTGTATATATTCCAGAGTGTTAACAAGATTTTTCTTCAAGTTGTGAGCTTCAAATACAATGCAAGTTGTTAATTTGCTATTAATTATCACGAACACATATACTTTGACAGACAAACATAGATGTTCCTCAACTATTTCTTTTACTAGAGGGAACAAAGGATTTAATTTACAAAGGGTTATTTGTTGCATTGTTTACAGACTTATATATACATATTGGCGTAGTGATATCCTAACTATTTAGTACACTTAAATATGATATCTACACATTCAGAGACTTGTAATGTTATTTGGTTACCTAGAATAGAATAGGTGCTACCTATTTACGAAAAAACAGTTAGATTATTGTAAAAAAAAATAAAGAGTATACTTTGGCAATAAAAACGATTTAAAGGTAATTGAATAGACGATAATAATGTTAATCTCATGTTTTTCGTAATATTTCGTTTTGCTGATGTCTATTATTACGAACACAAAAAAAATAAAGTAAAGATTTTCAGAAAATCAATGAATAACGTTTATAAAGAACGAGGTTTAAACATGAGGGCCAAGATGCTTAAGGTCCTTAGTCAATTACCTATATTATGGTAAAGAAGCAAATGTGTAACAGCCCTTTTCTGATACCATCTGGCAACTACCTTTTTTAAACCAGTCAATATGACTGGAACAAGTTATGTAAGAAGTCACATTTCTGCTTAACCCTTTCGCTTATAGAGACGGTTTCTGACTCCTTTGCAGCAGACGACTTAGGAAAAGATTGTCGCCAAAGGTACAATTCCTCAATATGTGAAAGTTTTCCTTTTTCAACAATATTTGATAAATAATTATACTTTGTATGAGTGAATCTATAGCTCATGAATAGGAATTTTGGGTATTTATTGTTGATTTAATGTGCGTACGAGTTCGCGACTGCTCGCAAAGTGTAATTTACAAAATATACGTCCCAACGTGTGATGTAATGTTGCTGTTTGACACAAGCACGGCTATTCTGGCACATTTTTGGACGAACGAAAATCAGGACTATTCACGAAAATATTCAACTATATTGAGCCACTTTGGACACCCAAAACCTAACATCACCAACATTAACATTTTAAATAATAATAGTTTGGACGTTTCGGGAAATATTTACTTTGGCTAGTTTTGGCAATTCTAAATATGAATATTACTGTCCCAAAAGGAGGCGTGGCTTATCAGTCTAGATTTGGCTGGAACTGACCTGTCATTTAATGATATTAGCCAATCAAATTATCTTTTCATTTAATTAGCCAATTAAATTTGAGCCTTTGTAGGTATTAAAGATGATGTACATTATAATTCAGCTCTTCTCGCAGGCTAAACCCACAGGATTTAGATATTAAATATTTAATTACTTGTGATTTGTATTGGTGTATTTGATGTGTACTTATCGAACGTGAATATATTAACACACAATTTCTATATACACAACTATGTTTTTTCCGAAATACTTCAAAACCACATATTTAATGACTTTTCTTTAACAAATATACAATATACAAGAACCTTCCCGCGAGAAAACCAACAGTGTAAACTCTGCGTAACGTATCGATCCAGACTAGCCTAAGCATGCCGCGCAGGCTTACCTGAATATACACTTTTCGCCTCCTGTGTATTTACTGTTTCAGAAAACATTACTCCTTACCGCTATCCCCCTGAAACGGAATGTGTCGGCGCGTACCAGTCTGCGCGGACAGCGCAGGCTGATCTTGGTCGACACATTACGCACAGACCATGTTGGTTGTATTTTTCGCGGGGCGGCTCATAAACAAGACAAAGTCTGTGTGGAAAGTTTGTGAAATTCCCAAATTCCAAACTCCGTTCATTTTCTTGAGAGTTTCCTGGCCAGAAGATATGGTCAGTGAATAGAAGTCAAACAACAAAGTTAACATTAGATGTGTTCAAATTACGGTATTGGCGTCGAAGTAACGTCCTAGCCTCTAGCCCGGTGTGGCTTGTTCGGTGCCAAGCACATGTACACGCCAAACGGGAACCCTGACAATCACGTGACTTTTTATCACAATTGTTGATTGCAACATCACATCGTCAGTTTGATAGTTGTGTGAAATAACAAAAGCTTCTTCCTTTAAAACAACCGTATAAATAACGAATAAGTATCAGGTTTTAGAATAAGTAACAGGTACCTTAATATGTAACAATATGGCAACTGGTGTCGGTAATAACAATTTTACCGGTGTTTGTGCGATAATTACTGTTTTTTTTCCCGAAAACCGTAGAATAGGTAACGCGTTTTTGAATAAGTAACAGACGATGTAATATGTACCAATAGATCTCCGTCAACATCTACAACAACAACAACAACATCACATGTGTTGACCGAATAAGTAACGCATAAGTAACAGGTGATCTAATATGTACCAATAGGTCTCTGTCAGCTTCGTAAACATCAACAACAAAAGCATAATAATTGTTCTTGGCAACATCAATATTTGCAGTAAGAATGTGTTTTGCTCATATCTTAAAAACTGCCAAATACGTTACAGCTTTTTGAATAAGAAACAGGCGATTTAACATGTACTAATAAGTTTCTGTCAGCATCTACAACAACAACAACACCAACATTATTCTTGGCAACATCAATATATGCGGTTTGAATGATATTTTAGATAACAAAGGATTATTTGAACACTGTTCATCTCCTTCAATTTTGACAGTTTTGGTAATACTTCTTTAGCTTAAGATCAATATCATTTTGCCCTTGAAAACTCAAAATGGCAAGGAGTCGTTTACTGATGATGACCAAAATGCACACCAACGTAGAAGTTCCTATGCTCAACCCTTATTTAGTAACATCAGTGAAGCGATATATCCCCAGTTCTTCTAAAAGTGTAGGATAGTGTAAAACGTATTTAAGTAACCGAAAAATGAAGAAGGGTCAAGGAACAAGTAAGAGGACTTTGAATAAGTAACAAGTGATTTAAAATGTACCAATGGGTCTCTGTCAGCATTTACAACAACAGCAACAACATCAAAGTTGTAGTTGGCAAAATCAACATATACAGTTTGAGTGATATGTTGCATAGCAAAGGATTCTTTTCTGAAAACGGCCGAATAAGTAACCAATAAGTGGCAGGTTTTTGAATAAGTAACAGGTGATTTAATATGTACCAACATTTGTTGTTGGCTACATCAACATATGCAGTTTGAACGCATTATCCGGTATAAAGCTCTAATATCACGATAACCGCCGAATAAGTTATATGTCTTTGAATAAGTAACAGGTGATTTAAAATGTACCATCGGGTCTCTGTCAGCATATACAACAACAACAGCAACACCAACATTGTGGTTGGCAACATCAACATATGCAGTTTGAAGGGATTTTGTTTATATCAAACGATCATATCTTGATAACCGCCGATTAAGAAACGAACAATTAAGAGGTTTTAGCACAGGTAACAGGTGAATTAAAATGTACAAATAGGTCTTTGTCAGCATCTAAAACAACTACAACATCACATTTATTGATGGCAACATTATCATTTGCTGTTTAATGGATTATCTGGATATCAAATGCTCATATCTTGATAACCGTCGAATAAGTAACAAATAAGTAACAGGTGATTAAAAATGTACCAATAGGTCTCTGTCACCATCTGCAACAACAACATCAAAATTGTGGATGGCGATATAAACATAGCAGTTTGAATGATAGTTTGTATAGAAAAGGCTTCTTTTCTTGAAAACGGCCGAATAAGTCACGAATAAGTTACAGGTTTTAGAATAAATAACAAGCTATGTAATATGAACCTTTAGATCTGTCAGCATCTACAACAACAGCAACATGAACGTATGCAGTTTGAATAAATGCTCATATCTTGATAACCGCCGAATAAGTAAAACAAAGTAGCAGGTTTTTGAATAAGTAACAAGTGATTTAAAATGTACCAATGGGTCTCTGAAAGCATCTACAACAACAACATCATCAAAAGTGAGGTTGGCAAAATAAACATATGCAGTTTGGATGATATTTGGGAAAGCAAGGGCTTCTTTTCAGGAAAATTGCCGAACAAAGCACAGGTTTTTGAATAAGTAACAAGCGATTGTGCCAAAAGGTCTATGTCAGCGTCTACAACCACAACAACATCACATTTGTTGTTTGCAACATCAACATATGCAGTTTGAATGGATTTTCTGGATATCAAACTCTCATATCTCGATTACCGCCGAATAAGTAACGAATAGGTAACATGTTATTTAAAATGTACCAATGGCTCTCTGTCAGCATCTACAACAGCAACAACAACATAAAAATTGTGGTTGGCAAAATTAACATATGCAGTTTGAATGATATTTTGTATAGAACAGGCTTTAATATGTACCAATAGGTCTCTGCCAGCATATACAACAATTCGTGGTACCCCCCGTTGTGAAATTTAAACAAAATGAACTAAACACATCTGTTAAATTTAAACTATTTTTTTTTTAATAATATCAGTTCTTTCTTCAGTCTATACTTTCAAATCTAGAAATAGCCCAAAAATGTGATAATGGTCAAACTACAACAATAGTTAAACAAGCGAGCGCTTCGCCGTCTTTAACCAGAATGCAACCAGACTTTATGTTACTGAGCCCTTACTCTTCTTAGCTATTCTGAGATCAGTGGCCGCTGTCATAACCACTGACCGGGAACTGACTGACCGTACTATTTAAGTCAGCATTGACCTTTTGAAGTGTCACTATTGACCCAGCACTTAAACTATGGTTTCCTTTATTATTTAAAGGTGACTGAGTCTACTCAAAGTGCTACCTTCCCAAACAGTAAAGACTGAATGAATCGCTACTGACTACATTCATTCAAATACAATTCAATCGACAAAATCAGAATATAAATCTTACTGAACATCCTTCTTCCATATCAAATACTTAATCGTACGTCGGTCGTAGATACTGAACCACCGATCGCAGTCGTGTGATGAACCATTAATCGAAGTCGTATTAGTAAATACCAGGATCGATCTTGGGATAACGCGTCCAAGACACTTGCGCTTGTTTACAATTATCACAATCCTTCGTCCTCGTCATAAAAGCCGTTGTCGTTGTTGGGGCAGATGTGCTTCTCCCCTAGATAATTTAGGATTGCGAAGCATTTTCCACATTATATTAATACAGACTGTGTTGCACACATGTTGCAAACAATCTTCATTGTAACTTGGAAGTAACAATGTTGTAGAAAATAGTAGCAACAAATATTTGTTTAATTTGGAAAGTGTCATATTATGTTCACGATCGATAGCACTTATGCGTAGAGTGTCATTTCCGATGTAACCGTGCCTTCCGCTGTATTCACAATTAACAATTTCCGCTCTCCCTTTGATTTGAATCTGATAAAATGAACTTCTGTATCCCGTTGTCGCCTTGGCCGATAGGTTTCGCGCCAGATTATGGGATGACCCTTACATCGTCTTCACCGTCTTCCATACATTTCGAGGAAACGACATCGGTCCTGGCTACTTCGGGCCTAGGTTTTGTAGCTCTGGGGTTCTTATTAGCAAGGCAAAACAATATAGGACTAATTTTCTGTTTATGTTTACATAAACAAATAATTGAAATATAACTGTCGAACATGACTGACAAAATTATCACCACGTAGCCCCATATCGAAAAAGTTCGGTATTCATTGGTTGCATTTTCCTAAATGTATAATACGTGTATGACTGTTAATCTTAATTATTAAATTTCAAATTATCAACCGTATTATTATACATTTATTGTCAATGTCAGTCTGTGAATAGTCTTCTTACATACTTAGATTAACTAAACAAAATTTAACTTTCTAAACTGCCATTGAATCAGAGAACACTTAAAACCTGAACATAACCATCTGGCGACCTGAGCATAGATTTTAATATGTGTGAACAATCAATCAATTTACTTCTAATGATACGGTTCAAATAGTCTACGATAATGTAAACCTCTGTGAGGTGTGAGATCACAATAGACATGCACAAACAATCAGTCTATGATGTCCAATACATATGAGATTCTCCGGAGCTTCCAGTAGCAAAACCGCGAAAAACAGTTAGTCACGGTCCAGTTATGTAACTGTTGCAAGTACATTAACCTCTTTATTAATTACAACATCTGTAACTGGAAATTCTCTAGAACTCCAGTAACAATGCGTCAAAACCGCATAACACGAGCTAACTCATCAAGCAGCTAGATATATAATCAATATTACAAGGCCATCAATCCCTTAACAAATAACACCAATCTTAATTCCTGGGAAAGTCAGTTACCGAAAACACAAAATAACTTCTTCCAGTGGGATCAAATCAGTTACTTTGAATGCAAAATTAACATCATTCCAGCATATAGGGCTGCCCACTAAACCATAATTACTGCCTTCGAGTTCAATGACTGGGTTAAATAACTTCAATACCGATTACAACTTTCTACCGGTTTTATAAACACTGTGCACCTCGTAAACTTCACATTTTTACATTTATCATTAAGTTACTTTTTACACCTTAATTACCCATATATGTAAAATAACTACACTAAACTACATAAACTTTTGAATCCATTTAGCTGAGCTTCACATTAACATGTAAGTCGGAATCATAGAGAAGAAGTCTGCATTCCGCCCCTCATTGTTCCAAATCAATTTCACCTTCTTAACACGGACCTAGTTAACAAGTCCGTTCAATAAACATTGGTATCCCTACCAGATGTTACCTAATTGTTCCAATGCTAAGATCTGGAAACCCTCTTAGGCATTGCTTGATAAAAAAAAACCTTTTCTGTATAGCCCATCTATAATAATGTAAACATGGTAAAAATTCCCTTTTAATGATTCCAATAAGAATAACCTAAAGTTCACAGCAAATTCCCTTTTGAATATGTATTAAATTGTTTATGAAGTACATGATATGTCCTTATACATTTCCCTTTCCTTTATTTTTACCATTTATAAACTTCTCTCTTGGTTTGACTGTAACAAATTCACTTAAGTACGGCATTAAACTTGCATAAGCTGAGGCTATATAAGGTTTGCTAGACCTGATATACAGCATAAATCCTCCCATTCTAGGACCGCCTAACCTACCATTAATTGATAGTTTGCTGATAAGTATAATGGATATCGTATTAGTTAGTACGTATCGTCTGTTAATCCAAACGTCATCTTAACTTATTCGCTTGCTACAAAAAGAACAAAACCTCTAAATTACTAACACTAAATCTTCTATTGCAATACGTCAATTTCGTTACTAGTATAGTAGATTGGTCTAAACAGTCGGTCGGGTTTATTTCTTCTAATCGCACACTTGTGCACTATCTGTTGTTCCCCAATGGCTTGGGGAAATGCCTCCTCATAATTTGTCGGGTCATTACGTTCTATCTGGGATCGAATCTCAAGATCCCATATTCCTGATAAAATTATACAGAGCAGCGAGAATGTCTAATGTGCGACATGCTGAATAATTAACCATTGCCCGAATCGCTTTTAAGGGAACTTTAAAATTTCAAATTTATCAAATAAGTCGAACTACCTTTTGTCACTAAAGCATTGACCTGTCTACTTACCCAGCCAATTGAAACAACTATTTGGGTTGTCTATCAACTACTCTAATCAACGATGTACTAAGTAGTTTGTAAATATGATCTACCAAATGTGAGGGCAGGCTACGAATTCATCCCGCCATATAGCTCTAGATAAGGGGCATTTCGCATGTTCTAAAATCCTTATTTGACCTTATATCCCTACGTTGTGGGTTGAGACGATTCTTTTGAGTAACAACATCATAGTGTTTGGTTGGATCATAAGAGCGATATTGTGGAGAAAAGAGCTGTATACGCCTCCTTATCTGGACCTCTGTTTAAATTTATATGACTCGCCTATCAATATAAGGAAAACTTGCCCTATCATTAACAACAACATTAAGCCAAATACACCTTACACTGTGAAATCCAACTATACTCCGTTTACAACAATGTTAATTAAATACAATTTAATTCTACTTCAGAGGAATGAACCAAAACTTGCTGTTATTCTTTTCTTGTTTCATGTAGTTCAATTTGTTCTTCCTTCTTTTAAGGAAACGCTTCCACCAAACACTTATAATGAACTGTTCTGTGAAATTGTTCTAAAATCCAATAATCAAATGATTTACTATCAAAAGTTTATCAATTACAGTACCATGTGTTTATAATTATAACTTAACACATACAAACATCTATCCATGTTTCACCGTCTGTCTACAGTCTGTCCTTTTGTCCAAGCCCGGCGTCTACATGCCGCGGACGCATAAACCGTTACATCAAACAACTCTCATAGATTTACTTTCCCTCATAATGTTGTATAATAACCCTTCCATCATCCAGTGGTATTTACTTACATAAAAATAATTTGGCTAGATAGACAAGTTACAACATTTCTTGATTTAAGAAAACAATTCTAAACTTAATTTCCATCTTAAATATTTGAGCCATTTAGCGAGAAAACCAACATCTGTTTCAGGAATCATTACTCTATACCTTTATCCCCCTGAGAGGGAAAGTGTTGGCTCAGATCAGCCTGCGCGGACTGCGCAGGCTGATCCTGGTCAATACCTCACGCAGAGGCCATTATGTTGGTTTTCTCACGGAACGGCTCAAATGTTATCTTTCTGTTCATATCGTAAACTACTGAATTATAATTAATGACCTTAACTAACCGAATGTGTACTTAGCAGGATAACCATGTCATGAAGTAAATTTCAGTACTCCCCTTTTCACATTGTAATACTCTATCAATATTATAATTGTGAGCATATGTTAGATTTTCCTTTCTGTTTCCTTTTTTTCATATTTTTGTTTAATATATATTTTACTTTTTTTTTAGATATATTAATTTTCTTAGTTTACATTTTTCTACCTTCTTAGTTTTCTTGTGAAGACAGACAAACATTTTGCTTTTTGTTTTCTGTGCTGTTTGCGACAGTTTGCTTTCCCATGTCATTTCCTACCATTTGATAATGAGAATAGGCACTTGTTTCTTAACCTTGCCTTCTACTATTTGCTCCTTTTTAGACATTGTAAATGATTTGATAGTGATAACCCTTGATACTGTTGGGTATTCTTTTTCTATAACCAAAAGTACCAGCCCTAATATTAGTTTAGTTGTTGAAGTATATAACATGTTGCATATTAACAAATAACGTTTACATTACTGAACCTTTTAGATAATGTGGTTAAAACAGCCGTCCTGTTTCAGTTAATAGCATATGCCTATAAACAAGTCAATACTTATCCAGAGATAATCAAAGCACTGAAAGTTCTAGTGGGACGGTTGTTTTGGAATTCGTAATTTAAGGTCAGGCAAACAGCTGTATATGTTGTATTCACGACATGTTTGTTAAATACGAATGCTTTCACTCAACAATTTAATTGGCTAAGACAACAATATTAATATCAGATTACTTTATACCCACTACCAACGTTGCAATGCTCCTTTGCGATGTGCGATTGATAATCACAATGGGGAAGTAGCCAGCATTGTAACTTTAGGATGTAACCGAATGTATGATTATTGAAGGAAGAAAAAGACATAATTTACTAGTTTGTTAAAAGGTCACCAAGAAACATTAGTGCCAATTTTTTTTCAAATCGAACCTTAACTTTTGGACAATAATATTTCAAAGAGTTCACTATATACACATTCAAGTGGACCATGATGGTCCTAAATCGCTCACCTTATTTAAGCAATTAATATCCATCGTGATATCGTGTCATCACCATCGTGTCATCGTACCATTACCATCGTGTCATCGTGCTATCGTGGCATCGCGTGTGCACGATAGCACGATGGCCCAAACGGTACATCGTACAATATCGCAAGAATCTATAAATTTCAAATGTCATGGGACGATTGGACTTACTGAGTATATAACCGCTATCGCTTTGTCAACTGTCAAGGTCACAAAGGTCTTGATAGGTCATCAGAGTACATGACAGGCCTTTACCCTTACCTTCATACAACAAACCTGCAGCAAACGACTTTGAAAATATCTAGGCAAAATTATGGAAACATCTTTAAATGAAAGTAAATGAAAGTGTAATAATTGAATAGAGATGAAAACGTTGTATAATTTATTATGAGCAATTTCGCTTTTTGTCACAATATGTTTTAAAGAAGTCTGCTGCAGAGGGTTAACTGTAATTATAAGCATTAAGATTCACATAGCTAAAGAGAACACATATACATACATGTGAAGTGTGTCTTCAGTTTAAGGGTCTTAATGACTCTGCTTTGACCTAATTAAAGACTTCGGCATACAACTAGTGGGATTACACTCTTAGTTATTTTGTCAGATGGTTCATTTAGGTATCTGTAACATATATGCAAAGTGTCAACATATGGATGCATATTGTGGATGCACAGACTTGACCAATTCTTCAATGTGTGCAGATGCATTGAGACCCCAAATTGTCATATATTATGTATGTAAGAAAAACTAATATGTCATCAATTAAAGAAATACATATATATATATATATATATATATATTTGACTATCCTTTTATTAGATTTACACTTTCAACTAGAATTATGTCATATGTCTTGTATTGACATGACCGATTGATTGAATGCATATTGAAGAATCAGCAGCAGATGTGTGTAAACATTGTAGCAAATGGAGACATTGCTAAAATGTTGTTGTGTCACGGGAGTAGAACGCTATTTCGTTTTGTCACGGAAGTGGAACGCTTTTTCGTTTTGTCACGGAAGTGGAACGATATTTTGTTTTGTCACGGGAGTGGAACGCTTTTTTGTTTAGTCACGGGAGAGGAAGGCTGGCTTGAAGCGAGATGCCCGTCTTGTGGGCACTGTTTTTCGAGTGAGCATTCGGGCCCGGAGGCCTTTGTCACGTGAAGTGGAACACTTTTTGGTATCACTTAATTGTTTCGACTTATGTGCTCGATCCACCTCCATGACAAACATTAAACGCTGGCGAAGGCTTTCTGTAATTTTTTTCATTCCGTTGAAAAATGGCTTCTTTGCTATTAACGTTGTATATATTGATTTCATATATTTTGTGGAACTACCTGTTACACGTTTACTCCGCTTGGGCAAGTTTCTGTATGAAATATCCGCCAAACAAAATGTTTTTAGTACTTTCAATCTTTGGTAAATTCAATTTGCTACTTTATTTTTTATTTTTTGCTGCATTAAGGCTAACGGCTTTTATACTTAGTAGGTTTAATTCGAGGAGAGATTCAAGTTATGTATATATACCAATAAATGAATAAGTTACGAAAACAATATGGTAAATAAATGGAAATGACCACGTTGGTAAGGCAAGTGCTGCGGACCCGGCAAGCTGAAATTTCGTTAGCACATTAAATCCTTATAAACAGAGCTACTTTCCCGAAATTTCCTCAGTAAATTGACGAGACAAATAGCTCTATATCGAGAACATAGATTCCAAAAGTTTAATGTTAACATTTTCATTTAGACATTCGCATTTATGAATGTTTAAAGTCTAATTTTGACTTAAAGGATTAGAAGTTGCGAATTCTGAACCAGAGGCTCAATGTTAAAGTTGGCATCTAAACATTCGTTTTTTTGAAAAAGTACGTCTATTTAAACTCGGTCTACGTCTTCGCAGCGCGGAAATAGCCCGTAGCATTCTGTGGTTTCTTTTGCATATTTCTAATGTGCGAATGTCTAATGTCTATCTGTTCAATGTGTAACATCTAACGTTGGATTAGAAGGTCTCAAGACTAATTTGGGCTCCTAAATATACTAATTTGCAAATGTCTAATGTATAACTAGGCAATAAGACATTCGTCGTTTGAATGTACAATGACCTTCGTCGAATTTGGGTTCTAGATATCGAATATCTAACGTATAACCACTAACCAGGCAATTGGACATACGACGTTTGCATGTACAGTGACCTACGTCAAATTTGGGCTCCAGATAATCGAAAGTGCGAATGTCTAAAGAATGTCTAATATCTAACTAACCATTTACATGAAGGCATTCGTGTTTTGCATTTACAATGTTCAACGTCTAATTTGGCTCTAGATCCGCTTATTTCCGAATGTCTAATTGGAAGTCTAACTACGCAATTAAATCTTCGTTTTTTTGCATGTAAAATGACCTACGCTAAATATTCTTATTTCCGAATGTCTAATTGAATGTATAATGTCTGACTGGGCAATTAGACATTCGTTTTCTGCATGTACATTTTGACGAATTAGGGTTCTACATCTTGTAATTTGCGAATGTGTAATATCTAACTGACCAATTAGACGTTAGTTTTTTTCATTTACAATGACATACGCCGTATTCGCGATCTAAAGCTTGTAATCTTTCGAATGCCTAATGTCTTACTGACCAATTAGAAATTCTTCTTCGCATGTACAATATTCAACTTCTAATTGGGGCTCTAGATCTTCTTATTTGCGAATGTTTTATCGAATGTCTATTGTCTAACTGACCAATTAGACATTCGTGTTCGGCATGTACAATTCCCATTATGAATAAGTGAACTGCTCCTATGAATTGACTGGAATTATGTTGAAAGCCACGTACCGTCCCAATGGTGAGTTGGTAGCATCGTGGACTTGGGACCGGGTGTCCCGGGTTGGATCCTCTGTCAGGGCCGTAGTGGTGAGCCATTGCATATTTCATGAATAATACTGGTTTTCCTCATTCATCCATCCTAGATAAGTGAACTGCTGCCGTGATATTACTCAAATAATAACAAGGACCAGATAGAACAACAAATAACCTTTACATGCATGATAAGCCATTGCTGCTCTTGCCATATTGTTTTCAACTGTATTGAGAAGTCCATTTATAAAGATTTCTGCAGGAATGGAAATCATTTAAGTACTTTCATGACTGATTGGGCAAAGGGTTACTGACCTTGAGCTGTAGGTGTGAAATGCCAAATAGGGTACTGTTATATCCTTAACCTTCAAACAGATGTTTTATGCCACTTTCAAATTTGTTTAGCTATATGACGGATTTGTTGGTTTGTTTGGTTGTTGCATTGCCGTATGAACCCAGGAAACAATGTCAATTAACACTTTCCCACAAACAGGCTGCTGCCGTGACATGACTGAAACTATGTGTAAAGCCACGTATCGTCCCAAAAGTGACTGGGTAGCGTCGTGAACTGGAACACGGTGAGCCATTGCACATGAATGGATAATACTGGTTTGCTTACCAAATATCATGACTAAGTAAACTGCTCCCCTGATATGACCGAAACTACGCTGAAAGCCACGTATCGTCCCAATAGTGAATGGGTAGGGTCGAGGAATTAGAACCGGGTGGCCGGGTTGGATCCTCAGACAGGACCGTCACGCCGAGCATTGCACATATCATGAAACATACTGATTTTCCACATCCAGCCTTCCTGAATAAATGAATTGCTGCTGTAATATGACTTAAACAATGTTGAAAGTCGTCTGCTGAAACATCTAAGGTAGTATGTATTAGGTCAATTGGTAAGTGTTTACAGCTTTTGTTATAATTTAGCTTGAAGAGAGGCAGATGCAAGGAGAAAGACATCGAAGAGGCATAACTACACAGTTTCCGACAAGAAAGTTTAACAAAGAAATCTGCTGTGGTCGGGTAATTAGACTGGGCATCCTGATTAAATGTTGGTGGTTATAGTAGGGTGAACTTTGGCATGGCACATTCCCTAACCTAGACTAACTAACTGACGTATCTGCAGTAGACAACTTTTACAAACATTGTGGCTCCTCATGAGCAATTTGTCCTGTCGACGCCACGATGTTTTCAACTCTATTCAATAAAATGACTTTTATTAAGAGAGATTTTTGACCTTTTCAACTATATGTTTTCAAAGACTTTTTCTGTGAATTTGCTGTATATAAGATAGGGTTAAGTCACCCTAGAAACATGAGTTTGAGTTATATTACCAAGATATGACCAAAATACTGAAGACAATATTGTAAAACCACAATTACATAAGCAAATAACTTCAAGCATAGCAACAACAAAAGTCCTGTCTTTTTTTTTTGCACAACTATGTATTAACCCTTTCCCTGATATAGACGCTTTCTGACGCTTCTGCATCAGACGGCTTTTGGAAAACATAGTGACAAACGTGCAATTTCTCCTTTTGCCACAATGTTTTCCTCTTTTTTGTCATAGGTTATCCATTCAATTATGGAGATGTTCTATGTTTTGACGAAATATGTTCAAAGTCGTCTGCTGCAGAATTGCAGTATGAGGGAAAGAGTTAAGAGTATCCTACTAAATACAAGGAAATTCATATTTCTCCAAAAGGTTAGGCAACCTCATTAATATAGCCATTGGACTAAAACGAGTTACTGCCCCTCAACAATGTTACCCTTTCTCACATGCTGATGTATTTGTATGTATCTACAGCACACGACAAGTGTAAGCATAATGGTGCAATAATGAACAATTTCTAATTTTGCCACAATTTATTCGACTCTATACGACATTTATAGAGATTTTCCATATTCTTTGCCTAGATGTTTCGACAAATCCACTACTGCAGAACAGTGCTTTTATATGTATATATACAGTGGTGATGAGGATATGATATTACGTTTGAACAATGCTTCTCCATCTATGACGCGTCATTTAAACTCTTCCCAATGTATGTACTTGCAAATTGGTAAATGTGCTCCACTTGATATGTCAATGTTTATTTGTGTATTTTTTTTTTCTCACGGGTCATGTGGCCTATTGAACTTATATTTGAAATAAACTTCTTCAAACTATATTGGATAGGTTAATACTAAGGATCCAAATGGACAAGGTTTTCAAAAGTTGTCTGCTGCATATGTGATGAAATGTGTCTTGCAGGTGGGAAAGGGTTAACATTTACAATTACCCTGTTTGTATTATTATGTGCCACCTCACATTTAGAGGTTTTAGTAATTACACTAGTAATCTTGTGTCATACTTGTATAGATAACCCTTCGCCACATACAGCAAGTCTGCAGCGGACTTATATGAAAACATCTGTGGTATAATATTGAAAATCACTTCAAATAAATGTTTGATCATTAAATAGTGGGAACAAATGAGGAGGCAAGCATTTGGGAAACCTCTATATATAAAAGTAACATTATTTTATAGAGATGAAAACATTGTAGCAAAGGGAGACAGTGCTCGTTATGAGAATTGTCTGGTTTTGCCATAGTGTTTTCAAAAGTCATCTGCTGCAGACTGGTCAAAATGTGTCTACAAGTGGTAAAGGGTTTAACATTTTGGTCATGACCCTCCTCCAGAGGCTTAAATTATGATTGCCTGACTAATGGTGGCAAACATATACAAATTAGATAAGAAATTATCCTGAATATACTGCACCGATTCACAGGCTGATATGGAGCTTCACTGGTATAAAAGTGTCACATGTCGGTGTTGGGGTAATTGAATGATTGATGTGAGTTTAACTCTGTTTTCAACAATATTTTAATTATATCACAATATAAATTGTTCACCTGGTTATATGCTTCCTCGCTTTAATGCACCAGCACTCCAACACAACATTCTTTCAAGGCCACTGGCTACTTGCCCACATAAAATATTTAGCCCATTGGTGAGAAACAAACGACCCAAAATCACAACGACACTTGTCAATCATTAGAATAATTAAATGGCCAACAGGGGTTTGAACTGACATCTTCCGGATTGATAGCCGTTGCGGCTCGAGGGGGGATTTACTGTTGTGTAAAAACAAAAAAGATTTGAACATATGAATAATGTTATAAAATTGCTATATTTTTGTAAAGAAACGATACTGAATAAATTAAGCGAATAAGATTTTTTAAGTAATTGTAGGTTATGATACAATGCCATAAAGTACATGTATATACTGTATATTGCAATGGGTCAGGTCCGAACCTCAATAATTTGTAAATTTCCAAATCCAAATATAAAGTATGTCTTTTAACCCATTCGCTAACCAAACGTACTTGCTAATAGTATGTGTTTGTACAGGAAGACAAGGGTTGACCCTTTCCCACTTGGTCATGGTGGATCGAGCCAAGTAATGCACATTTCCTAGTCTAGTACTGGTTTGTCGATCAGGTATCATGGATAAGTGTTCTGGTGCAGTGATATTACTGAAATATTGTTTACCTGTGTTTAACTCTAATATCACATGAAAAGCAAACATAATCATTAGTAGAAAATGTCTAGCTATAAAGGAAAGATTTAATCCATTCCCACATACAACAAATTTGCAAAAGAAGACTGAAAACATCTGGGTAAAATCAGTCCCAGGTAAAATATAGAATATCTCTATAAGAGAAAGTATTATTATTAAATTGTGTTGAAACCTTATGGAAAAGGGAGAAATAGATCATCTGTACTTTCAAAATTCGTCTGCAGTCTATATATGGGAAACAGGGGCGTAGCTCCCTTTAGGCACTGTAGGCACGTGCCTACACATTTTTCTCGAAATGCCCCAAAATACAGATGCAGCGATAGACATCTGCGCAATGTATCGACCAGATCAGCCTGCGCTGTCCGCGCAGACTGATCCGGCTGACACATTCCGTCTTAGGGGGATAGATGTATAGAGTAGTGAATCCTGAAACAGAAAATCCACAGGAGGTGAAAAGTGTCTATCCGGGTAGGCCTGTGTAGCATACTTAGGCTGATCCGGGTCGATACTTTACGCAGAGTCCACAATGTTGATTTTCTCACGAGACGGCCTACACATTGATTATTGCAAAGCTTCAGCCTTGGGAAAGGGTTCAAAATTAAATACTGCTGTGCAAAAGTGTGCCAACATCATTCAATAGGGTTAAACGTTACTTTGTTATACTGTTTGTGTATCCTATGTATTCAAACGATTATCATATTAAGTATAACGTTGCATTCTATTCAGAAAGGTCTTATAGACACTTTGAAGTTTTGAAACATCAAAATAAAACAATATTTGTAGCCGTACCAGTTTCGCTTTGATAGCATTATCTTACATGTTGATGCCTCTGCAGTAGACACTTTTTGTAAACATTGTGGCAAAAGGGTTGGAACAAGACACATTTCCCTCTCGATACGACTTAAATACGAATAACTGATATTCGAGCTAATATTAGGTGAGGTACGGTATGTTAACCCTTTCTCACATACATCAAGTCTGCAGAAGACGACTTTGAAAACACCGAGACGCGTAACTTGAAAGTATCCTCCACTGGATATGACAATCTCCCCAAAGCATTACGTTTGCAAATCATTTTTATGTTTAAATTTAACGTAAGATATGTACCACTCAAACCATTCATTAGACTGTATTCCTTTCCCTCATATATACGCTTTCTGACGCCTCTGCAGCAAAACGAGCACTTTTTCCTTTTGCCACAATGTTATCCACTTTTAGTCATAGGTTATCCATTTAATTATGGAGATTTTCCATTTTTTGACAAAATATGTTCAAAGTCGTCTGCTGCAGAATTGTCTTATGAGGAAAAGGGTTAATTTATCAAATGGTTGATTTGTTGTAGGTGGGAAAGGGTTAATGCCCTAAAACCGAATATTCCTTGACGTGGCTCAAATAATATGTTAAACTATGCAATCGTTGTTGTCAAAAGTATCGAATGTTGTTTGTTAAGACTCGGAAGAAATGTTACAGGAAATTAACAGGTGGTTTTATCAGACTCGAACACAACCATTTCCAATATACGAGAAATCCGCAACAGAATACTACGGAAACGTCTAGACAAAACATTGCGAAGTCACTTTATATATAAAAGTATCATGTAATCATATATAAGAGCCGTTCAACGAGAAAACCAACAGTATGGAAAGAAGTATACATTAATGATTCCTGAAACAGAATATCCACAGGACGCGAAAAGTGTCTGTTCGGGTTAGCCTACACGGCATGCTTAAGCTGATCCGGGTCGATACCGAGTCCACAATGTTGGTTTTCTCGTGGAATAACTCATATGTCGTTTTATATAAGGTCCTTGCACAAAGTTCAGAGTTCGGTTAAAATTGTTGATTTGGAAATAGCAGTAAGAAATTCCCTGTGAATAAGTATAATATTTGCTAAAAAGTGAATAAATATCAATAGTATTATGTTTTAATACTTTCTATAGATCAACATGCTACGAATGACATAGATGTTGGTAGAAATAAAACAAATGGTATACATAGTAAAATGTACATGCGATAATATTACGGCAGACACAACATTGTTAGAAAATGTGAAATCGAAAAATGAGTACTAAACGAGAGCATTGGTGGCTAACCGGTTTGAATCAGAAAATAACATAAGAAAGAGAAATAAGTCAATTTTACATATATTAAATTAAATAGTGTAGTTTCAATAGATACATGTACATTGTAGTTGTCAGCTGCTCGTTGCGAAACATTATGGAACGGAGTCTAATTCGTTTCGAAATCCACTTCATTTAAAATAATTGAGAGCACTTGAAGTTTGGGTTAAACGAACATTTGTATTGTGAAATTTGCTGCAAATTAGACGTGGCATGCAATTAAACGCTACGAGAGAGGGATGTCGCTTATTGACACTAACCCCGCTATACACAATTATTTTCTAGCACCAAACGATAACAACAATTGTAAAAACCTTTTGCAAATCGGTCAAGTGTACTGGTAGGATTTCAAATCCGTTTTTAGCCTGTTCAGAGTATGGATAAATAATAAAAGAGGAAGTGGTATTACCCTTATCCACATGGAACAAATCAACATCAGACAAATTTGAAAAGATATAGTCAAACACGCACAAAATCTCCATCATTAACGAGACTGTTTATATTAAAAGGAAGTGAGAACCATGTGGCAATAGGAGAAATTGCTCATTATGAGCACTTTCTTTTTTGTCACAATGTTTTTAACACTTTTATTCACAGTATATCTCTTATTACCTTACAAATCCCTATGTTGTGGGTGCCTAGACCTCTCTATGTCTTTTCTACTTAGTATATCTCGTATATCCTAACACATCTCTATGTTGTGGGTACCTAGACTTCTCTATGTATTTTCTACATAGTAACTCTCGTGTAACATAACACATTTCTATGTTGTGGGTGCCTAGACATATCTAGGTCTTTTCTACATAGTATCTCTCGTGTAACATAACACATCTCTATGTTGTGGGTACCTAGACCTCTCTATGTCTTTTCTACATAGTATCACTAGTAAATCCTAACACATCTCTATGTTGTGGGTGCCTAGACATATCTAGGTCTTTTCTACATAGTATATCTAGTGTATCATAACACATCTCTATGTTGTGGGTACCTAGACCTCTCTATGTCTTTTCTACATAGTATCTCTCGTGTATCCTAACACATTTCTATGTTGTGGGTACCTAGACATATCTATGTCGTTTCTACATAATATCTCTCGTGTAACATAACACATCTCTATGTTGTGGGTACCTAGACCTCTCTATGTCTTTTCAACATAGTATCTTTCGTGTATCCTAATACATCTCTATGTTGTGGGTACCTAGACCTATCTATGTCTTTTCTACATAGTATCTTTCGTGTATCCTAACACATCTCTATGTTGTGGGTACCTTGACATATCTATATCTTTTCAACATAGTATCTTTCGTATATCCTAACACATCTCTATGTTGTGGGTACCTAGACTTCTCTATGTATTTTCTACATAGTATCTTTCGTGTATCCTAACACATCTCTATGTTGTGGGTACCTTGACATATCTATATCTTTTCTACACAATATTTCTCGTATATCCTAACACATCTCTATGTTGTGGGTACCTAGACTTCTCTATGTATTTTCTACATAGTATCTCACGTGTATCCTAACACATCTCTATGTTGTGGGTGCCTAGACCTCTCTATGTATTTTCTACACAGTATTTCACGTGTATCCTAACAAATCTCTATGTTGTAGGTACCTAGACAAATCTAGGACTTTTCTACACAGTAGTTCTCGTGTATCGTAACACATCTCTATGTTGTGGGTACCTAGACCTCTCTAGGTCTTTTCTACATAGTATCTCTCGTGTATCCTAACACATCTCTATGTTGTGGGTACCTAGACCTCTCTAGGTCTTATCTACATAGTATCTCACGTGTATCCTAACACATCTCTTTGTTGTGGGTACCTAGACCTCTCTAGGTATGTTCTACATAGTATCTCACGTGTATCCTAACACATCTCTATGTTGTGGGTACCTAGACCTCTCTATGTATTTTCTACAAAGTACCTCTCGTGTATCCTAACACATCTCTATGTTGTGGGTACCTATACATATCTAGGTCTTTTCTACATAGTATATCTAGTGTATCATAACACATCTCTATGTTGTGGGTACCTAGACTTCTCTATGTCTTTTCTACATATTATCTTTCGTGTATCCTAACACATCTCTATGTTGTGGGTACCTAGACATATCTAGGTATTTTCTACATAGTATATCAAGTGTATCATAACACATCTCTATGTTGTGGGTACCTAGACTTCTCTATGTCATTTCTACATATTATCTTTCGTGTATCTTAACACATCTCTATGTTGTGGGTGCTTAGACCTCTCTATGTATTTTCTACACAGTATTTCACGTTTATCCTAACACATCTCTATTTTGTGGGTACCTAGACATATCTAGGTCTTTTCTACACAGTATTTCTCGTGTATCCTAATACATATCTATGTTGTGAGTACCTAGACCTCTCTAGGTCTTTTCTACATAGTATCTCTCGTGTATCCTAACACATCTCTATGTTGTGGGTACCTAGACCCCTCTAGGTATTATCTACATAGTATCTGACGTGTATCCTAACACATCCCTTTGTTGTGGGTACCTATACCTCTCTAGGTATGTTCTACATAGTATCTCACGTGTATCCTAACACATCTCTATGTTGTGGGTACCTAGACATCTCTATGTATTTTCTACAAAGTACCTCTCGTGTATCCTAACACATCTCTATGTTATGGGTACCTAGACATATCTAGGTCTTTTCTACATAGTATATCTAGTGTATCATAACACATCTCTATGTTGTGGGTACCTAGACTTCTCTATGTCTTTTCTACATATTATCTTTCGTGTATCCTAACACATCTCTATGTTGTGGGTACCTAGACATATTTAGGTCTTTTCTACATAGTATATCTAGTGTATCATAACACATCTCTATGTTGTGGGTACCTAGACTTCTCTATGTCATTTCTACATATTATCTTTCGTGTATCCACACATCTCTATGTTGTGGGTACCTTGACATATCTAGGTCTTTTCTTCACAGTATATTCTCGTATATCCTAACACATCTCTATGTTGTTGGTACCTAGACCTCTCTATGTATTTTCTACATAGTATCTCTCGTGTATTCTAACACATCTCTATGTTGTGGGTACCTAGACCTCTCTATGTCTTTTCTACAAAGTATTTCTCGTGTATCCTGACACATATCTATGTTGTGGGTACCTAGACATATCTAGGTATTTTCTACATAGTATTTTTCGTGTATCCTAACACATCTCTATGTTGTGGGTACCTAGACCTCTCTATGTATTTTCTACATAGTATCTCTGGTGTATCCTAACACATTTCTATATTGTGGGTACCTAGACATATCTAGGTCTTTTCTACATAGTATTTCTCGTGTATCCTAACACATTTCTATGTTGTGGGTGCCTAGACATCTCTATGTCTTTTCTACATAGTATCTCTCGTGAAACATAACACATCTCTATATTGTGGGTACCTAGACCTCTCTATGTCTTTTCTACATAGTATTTCTCGTGTATCCTAACACATCTCTATGTTGTGGGTACCTAGACATATTATGGTCTTTCTACACAGTATTTCTCGTGTATCTTAACACATATCTATGTTGTGGGTACCTAGACCTCTCTATGTCTTTTCTACATAGTATCTCTCGTGTATCCTAACACATCTCTATGTTGTGGGTACCTAGACATATCTAGGTCTTTCTACACAGTATTTCTCGTGTATCTTAACACATCTCTATATTGTGGGTACCTAGACCTCTCTATGTCTTTTCTACATAGTATCTCTCGTGTATCCTAACACATCTCTATATTGTGGGTACCTAGACCTCTCTATGTCTTTTCTACATAGTATCTCTCGTATATCCTAACACATTTCTATATTGTGGGTACCTAGACCTCTCTATGTATTTTCTACATAGTATCTTTCGTGTATCCTAACACATCTCTATGTTGTGGGTACCTAGACCTCTCTATGTATTTTCTACATAGTATCTCTCGTGTATCCTAACACATCTCTATGTTGTGGGTACCTAGACCCCTCTATGTCTTTCCTACACAGTATTTCTGGTGTATCCTAACACATCTCTATGTTGTGGGTACCTAGACATATCTATGTCTTTTCTACATAGTATCTCTCGTGAATCCTAAAACATCTCTATGTTGTGGGTACCTAGACATATCTATGTCTTTTCTACATAGTATCTCTCGTGTATCCTAACACATCTCTATGTTGTGGGTACCTAGACCTCTCTATGTCTTTCCTACACAGTATTTCTGGTGTATCCTAACACATCTCTATGTTGTGGGTACCTAGACATATCTATGTCGTTTCTACACAGTATTTCTCGTGTATCCTTACACATCTCTATGTTGTGGGTACCTAGACATATCTCGGTCTTTTCTACACAGTATTTCTCGTGTATCCTTACACATGTCTATGTTGTGGGTACCTAGACATATCTATGTCTTTTCTACACAGTATTTCTCGTGCATCCTTACACATCTCTATGTTGTGGGTACCTAGACATATCTAGGTCTTTTCTACATAGTATCGCTCGTGTATCCTATCACATCTCTATGTTGTGGGTACCTAGACATATCTATGTCTTTTCTACATAGTATATCTCGTGTATCCTAACACATCTCTATGTTGTGGGTACCTAGACTTCTCTGTGTCTTTTCTACATATTATCTCTCGTGTATCCTAACACATCTCTATGTTGTGGGTACCTAGACATATCTAGGTCTTTTCTACATAGTATCTCTCGTGTATCCTAACACATATCTATGTTGTGGGTACCTAGACTTCTCTATGTATTTTCTACATAGTATCTCTCGTGTATCCTAACACATATCTATGTTGTGGGTACCTAGACATATCTAGATCTTTTCTACAGAGTATTTCTCGTGTATCCTAACACATCTCTATGTTGTGGGTACCTAGACATATCTATGTCTTTTCTACATAGTATCTTTCGTGTATCATAACACATCTCTATGTTGTGGGTACCTAGACCTCTCTATGTCTTTTCTACATAATATATCTCGTGTATCCTAACACATCTCTATGTTGTGGGTGCCTAGACATATCTAGGTCTTTTCTACATAATATCTCTCGTGTAACATAACACATCTCTATGTTGTGGGTACCTAGACCTCTCTTTGTCTTTTCTACATAGTATCTTTCGTGTATCCTAACACATCTCTATGTTGTGAGTGCATAGACCTCTCTATGTCTTTTCTACATAGTATCTCTCGTATATCCTAACACATCTCTATGTTGTGGGTACCTAGACTTCTCTATGTATTTTCTACATAGTATCTCACGTGTATCCTAACACATCTCTATGTTGTGGGTGCCTAGACCTCTCTATGTATTTTCTACACAGTATTTCACGTGTATCCTAACACATCTCTATGTTGTGGGTACCTAGACATATCTAGGTCTTTTCTACACAGTATTTCTCGTGTATCCTAATACATATCTATGTTGTGAGTACCTAGACCTCTCTAAGTCTTTTCTACATAGTATCTCTCGTGTATCCTAACACATCTCTTTGTTGTGGGTACCTAGACCTCTCTAGGTATTTTCTACATAGTATCTCACGTGTATCCTAACACATCTCTATGTTGTGGGTACCTAGACCTCTCTATGTATTTTCTACAAAGTACGTCTCGTGTATCCTAACACATCTCTATGTTGTGGGTACCTAGATATATCTAGGTCTTTTCTACATAGTATATCTAGTGTATCTTAACACATCTCTATGTTGTGGGTACCTATACCTCTCTATGTCTTTTCTACATAGTATCTTTCGTGTATCCTAACACATCTCTATGTTGTGGGTAGATATACCTCTCTATGTATTTTCTACAAAGTACCTCTCGTGTATCCTAACACATCTCTATGTTGTGGGTACCTAGACATATCTAGGTATTTTCTACATAGTATATCTAGTGTATCCTAACACATCTCTATGTTGTGGGTACCTTGACATATCTAGGTCTTTTCTTCACAGTATTTCTCGTATATCATAACACATATCTATGTTGTGGGTACCTAGACCTCTCTATGTATTTTCTACATAGTATCTCTGGTGTATCCTAACACATTTCTATATTGTGGGTACCTAGACATATCTAGGTCTTTTCTACATAGTATTTTTCTGTATCCTAACACATTTCTATGTTGTGGGTGCCTAGACATCTCTATGTCTTTTCTACATAGTATCTCTCGTGTAACATAAAACATTTCTATATTGTGGGTACCTAGACCTCTATAGGTCTTTTCTACATAGTATTTCTCGTGTATCCTAACACATCTCTATGTTGTGGGTACCTAGGCATATTAATGTCTTTCTACACAGTATTTCTCGTGTATCTTAACACATATCTATGTTGTGGGTACCTAGACCTCTCTATGTCTTTTCTACATAGTATCTCTTGTGAATCCTAACACATCTCTATGTTGTGGGTACCTCGACATATCTAGTTCTTTTCTACATAGTATCTCTCGTGTATCCTAACACATCCCTATGTTGTGGGTACCTATACATATCTATGTATTTTCTACATAGTATCTCTGGTGAATCCTAACACATCTCTATGTTGTGGCTACCTAGACATATCTATGTCTTTTCTACATAGTATCTCTGGTGAATACTAACACATCTCTATGTTGTGGGTACCTCGACATATCTAGTTCTTTTCTACATAGTATCTCTCGTGTATCCTAACACATCTCTATGTTGTGGGTACCTATACATATCTATGTCTTTTCTACATAGTATCTCTGGTGAATCCTAACACATCTCTATGTTGTGGGTACCTCGACATATCTAGTTCTTTTCTACATAGTATCTCTCGTATATCCTAACACATCTCTATGTTGTGGGTACCTAGACCTCTCTATGTCTTTTCTACACAGTATTTCTCGTGTATCCTAACACATCTCTATGTTGTGGGTACCTAGACCTCTCTATGTATTTTCTACACAGTATTTCTCGTGTATCCTAACACATCTCTTTGTTGTGGGTACCTAGACCTCTCTATGTATTTTCTACAAAGTACCTCTCATATAACCTAACACATATCTACGTTGTGGGTACCTAGTCATATCTAGGTCTTTTCTACACAGTATTTCTCGTGTATCCTAACACATCTCTATGTTGTGGGTACCTAGACCTCTCTATGTATTTTCTACATAGTATCTCACGTGTATCCTAACACATCTCTATGTTGTGGGTACCTAGACCTCTCTATATCTTTTCTACATAGTATCTCTCGTGTATCCTAACACATCTCTTTGTTGTGGGTACCTAGACCTCTCTATGTCTTTTCTACACAGTATTTCTCGTGTATCCTAACACATCTCTATGCTGTGGGTACCTTGACCTCTCTATTTCTTTTCTACATAGTATCTCTCGTGTATCCTAACACATTTCTATGTTGTGGGTACCTAGACCTCTCTATGTCTTTTCTACATAGTATCTCTCGTGTATCCTAACACATCTCTATGTTGTGGGTACCTAGACCTCTCTATGTCTTTTATACATAGTAGTTATCGTGTATCCTAACACATCTCTATGTTGTGGGTACCTAGACCTCTCTATGTCTTTTCTACACAGTATTTCTCGTGTATTCTAACACATATCTATGTTGTGGGTACCTAGACCTCTCTATGTCTTTTCTACATAGTATTTCTCGTGTATCCTAACACATCTCTATGTTGTGGGTACCTAGACCTCTCTATGTCTTTTCTACACAGTATTTCTCGTGTATCCTAACACATCTCTATGTTGTGGGTACCTAGACCTCTCTATGTCTTTTCGACATAGTATATCTCGTGTATCCTAACACATCTCTATGTTGTGGGTACCTAGACCTCTCTATGTCTTTCCTACACAGTATTTCTGGTGTATCCTAACACATCTCTATGTTGTGGGTACCTAGACATATCTATGTCTTTTCTACATAGTATCTCTCGTGTATCCTAACACATCCTTATGTTATTGATACCAAGCCGTCTTTAGCTCTTTTATTCACAGTATATCTCTTATTACGTTACATATCCCTATGCTGTGGGTATCATGAAGACTCTAGGTAGATTATCACAGATTATCTTTCTTATAATCTAACTAATCCTTATGTTGAGGGTACCCAGTCGTGTCTACGTCTTTCCACAAAGTATCTCTCGTATATCCTAACAAAACCCTTTGTTGTTGGTACCCAGTCGTCTCTACGTCTTTCCACAAAGTATCTCTTGTATATTTTATCACATAACTATGTTTTGGGTACCCAGTAGTCTATAGGTCTTTTCTACAAAGTATTTCTGTTATTACGTAACACATCCCAATGTTGAGAGTATTCAGACGTCTCTTTGTCTTTTCATAAAGTATCTCTCGTATATCCCAACAAAACCCTATTCGTGGGTACCAAGACTTCTCTACGTATGTTCCACAAAGTCTCGTATATCTTAACAAATCCCACGCTACTTTATATCTTTTTTACACAGTATATCTCGTATATCCTAAGAAATCCCTATGTTGAGCGTACCCAGACGTTTCTATGTCTTTTCCACAGTATCTCTCATTTATCCTAACAAACCCCTTTGTTGTTGGTACCCATATGTTTCTAGGTCTTTTCCACACAGTATCTTTCGTATATCCTAATAAACCCCTTTGTTGTTGGTACCCAGACGTCTCTACGTATTTTCAAACAGTATCTCTCGTTTATCCTAACTGATCCCTATTTTTTACACAGTATCTCTCGTATAGTCTAACAAATCCTTATTTGTTAGACTATACGAGAGATACTGTGTAGTTGTGGGTATACAGATGTCTCTATATATTTTTCACACAGTATCTCTCGTATATCCTAACAAAACCCTTTGTTGTTGGTATGCAGACGTTTCCATGTCTTTTCCACACATTATCGCTCGTATATCCTAACAAAACCCTTTGTTGTTGGTACCCAACGTCTCTACGTATTTTCACACAGTATCTCTCTTATATCCTATCACATCCTTTTGTTGTGGGTACCCAGATGCTTAACGTATTTTCAAATCAAATCCGTAAGCCGTGGGTACCCCTGACGTCTATATGCCCTTTCCACACAGTATCGCTCGTATATCCTAACTCATCCCTATTTTGTGGGTTCCCTGACGTCTTTAGATCTTGAGATCTCATCTTATTACCTAATCAAATCTCTATGTTGAGGATAGTCAGACGTCTCTAGGTCTCTCACTAACTACCGATCAAATTCCTACGTTATGGATACCCATACGTCTATAGATCTTTTGCACAAATTAGCTCTCTTATTACCTATCAAATCCATATGATGTTGGTACTCAAGATATCTAGATATTTTCCAAATAGTATCTCTCTTATGTTTGAAAAAAGTCCTTTATTATGGTAATCAAATCAAGAGCGCATTGGTAACGCCATTAGGAACATGTGTACCAAGTTTTATTTGAAAATGTTGAACATTTTTTGAGGTTAGGTTAAGGTTTTGTGAAGACGCAGCAGACGACGCAGCAGACAACGCAGCAGACGACGCAGCAGACGACGCAGCAGACAACGCAACAGACGACGCAGCAGACAACTCAGCAGACAACGCAACAGACGACGCAGCAGACGACGCAACGGACGACGCAGCAGACGACGCAACAGACGACGCAGCAGACGACGCAACAGACGACGCAGCAGACAACGCAACAGACGACGCAGCAGACAACGCAGCAGACGACGCAGCAGACAACGCAACAGACGACGCAGCAGACAACGCAGCAGACGACGCAACAGACGACGCAGCAGACAACGCAACAGACGACGCAGCAGACGACGCAGCAGACAACACAGCAGACGACGCAGCAGACAACGCAACAGACGACGCAGCAGACATCGCAGCAGACGACTCAGCAGACAACGCAGCAGACGACGCAACAGACGACGCAGCAGACGACGCAACAGACGACGCAGCAGACAATGCAGCAGACGACGCAGCAGACAACGCAACAGACGACGCAGCAGACAACGCAGCAGACAACGCAACAGACGACGCAGCAGACGATGCAACAGACGACGCAGCAGACGACGCAACAGACGACGCAGCAGACAACGCAGCAGACAACGCAGCAGACAACGCAACAGACGACGCAGCAGACAACGCAGCAGACAACGCAACAGACGACGCAGCAGACGATGCAACAGACGACGCAGCAGACGACGCAACAGACGACGCAGCAGACAACGCAGCAGACAACGCAACAGACGACGCAGCAGACAACGCAACAGACGACGCAGCAGACAACGCAACAGACGACGCAGCAGACAACGCAACAGACGACGCAGCAGACAACGCAGCAGACGACGCAGCAGACAACGACGCAAAGGGTATCACAATACTCCGAACTTTTTTCATCGAAAAACAGACCAGCTAATATTCGTCTCACCGAGTACCCACAGCATAAACTGTTAAGCGTCACACAAGGATTACAGAACATGAAAATCCGCATTGTATCTAGAGGATTGGAAAATGGTTCTTTAACTTGATACCTCAAACAGGCGACATTTTAAATGTTTGCAGCACAATGTTCGGCACACGCAATGGAAAAAACAGCAATTTCTTATTTTCCCACAACATCTTCAACAACGTGTAAACGTTATACTGACGCACTTTTTTTCCTCACATGTTTTTGAAGCAGGCTTCTCGAAAAATATCGTTAAACGGTTCCCGGGAAATTGTCGGTCGTCTTTGTTTCGAGTGCCATGGACTTGCTCGTAATGTTAATTATTCCTAGGCAGCAAAGTCCAAGTACATGTACTTGTTCACAGTCTAGGCTGTTGTCGGTTCACGTGTTTCCAAATAGACTTTGGAATGTCTTATCTTGCGCAATAGTCTTTCCCGTTGAGACGTGTAATTGGGCTAGACTTGTACATGCTGTATAAAGAAGTGGTAGCGACACCGCTCTTATTCATTTAAACTTGGTATTATTTCGACAGAAAACATGTACGTTTTTACGTTGGCAGTCGCTTTGTTGTGTTTTGTCATATGCTATGGACATTCTGCAGGTAAGCTGTTTAATATACATTTTTGTCTTGACATTCTTTATATCTATAGGTGCTTCCTTCTTACGAAAACACGTAAAATTATTGTAAAAAAAACCTAAAGTGCATACTTTGGCAATAAAATAGATTTTTTGAAGTATTTGATAAGACGACGATAATGTTTATGTCATGATTTTTTTGCATGATCACAAAAAAATTATAATTTGTATTGATGTCGTCTTTTATAAGGAACATACAATAATAAAGTAAAACATTTCAGAAAATTTGAAATGAATTTACAATAAACGAGATTTAAACATGAGGGCCAAGATGACCCTTAATCGATCACCTGTATGATGGTATATAAGTAAACGTGTAACTGATATAATCGGAGGGGGCGGGGCAGTAATTTGTTCATATCAACCCTTTTCTGATGCTAACTGACGACTAACTATTTAAACCGGTCCATAGGGCTGGAACACATTTTGTAGGGGTTCACATTTCTGCTTACCCATTTACCGAATACAGACGGTTTATTACGCCTTTGCAGCAGACGACTTAGGAAAAGATTGTCGCCAAAGGAACAATTGCTCAATTGATCCTTTGACTACAATGTCTGATCAATGATTATACTTTCATTTATATATATTTTATCTCCTTGCCAAGTTGTTTTCAAAGTCGAATGCTGCATATCTTTTGTATGTGGGAAAGGATTAATCATCTTGATATCAGACAAGTACTTTAATAACGGTATATTCAAGTGGACCAATATGGTTCTAAATCGATCAACTGAGCGATGATATAGTAGCAAATATGTAACTTCTAAAATTGGGCAATTTGATATTAAGAAGGGAATGAAACTGCACGGAGTGGACACTATAGTTAAAATACTTAAAGGAAGATGACATTTGTCTTAAGGCATTACATCTTCGCAAAATTGGAAAGGGAATAACCAAAGGAACATAATTGTGAAGCGTGGTTGATATCTAATCAAGGTATTCATAATCATAATGTTTATAGGTATATTTAGGCAAAGGGTTATTGATCATTTTGTACAAAAGTGGTAAAGTGACTTAGAAAAGGGTAATATTTTGTCACTTTTGTACAAATTTATTAAAACAGATTTTTGTCTGAGCGAATATCTAGAAAAAGTAATACCAAGACATATAAGAGAAAACTTGACTAGACTTCGTCTTTTTTCCTCGCATAACCTTAAAATAGGAACTTGACCAGAAAGAAAATGTCCGTGTTGCCGCTCAGATGTTATAGAAGATGAATTTCATTTTGTTATACAATGTGAAGCTTAAAAAGAGATTAGAAACACGTATATAAAACCTTATCTTTATAAAAGACCAAGCGTTTATAAGTTTGTTGAACTATTAAATTGCAATAAGAGATCAACTATTGTAAAATTATGCAATTTTATCAGAAAGGCCTTATTAATACGAAATGAGTATGTATTAAATAGTTTATGATATGTAAATTTTGCGACAAAATAGTTAGGACAATACAGGCAAACATACAAACTTCTTTCTACTGCAGGTTGCATACTGCTTAAATAGATGTCATGTATCGTTGATAGTGCTCAACAGTGTTATATATTCCTATAATTACCTATTTCTCACATACTACAATCTTCCAACAATTGTTAATTTCACACTCTCCTAAACTGCTTAAAGTTAAAGGTTAAATTTTCATTATTTGTTATAATCTATTTTTGAAATCTACCAAAATCAGGAAAAAAGTTATTTCGAATTATTATTTGTTGTTCACGTATTAATTTTGTTAATGTAAATGTATGTAAATGATGAGATACGTGTATTTGTATAAGTCGAATAACATCTATCTATCTATCTATTAGGTGATTTAGGAGGAGATGTTGTTTGAAGCTAGAAGTTCCTTTTACCCCTTTTCTGATTCCCCTACCGGCTATGTTTTCTATGAAATAAAGAACGATTTATGTATAGGGCCATTGAAGGAACAATGTTGCTCTCTTGCCCTTTTTCTGATGCTACCTGGTCGCAATGTTTTTCAGCCAATCAATATGATTTCAACCGTTTTTGTGAAGTGTCACATAAGAAACATTTTTTCCAAAATGTAGGAGTAGATGTCATTTGAAGCTAAAAGTTCATTTACTTAGTTTCTGATACCACCTGCTTGCTATGTCTTTAAATCAATCAATATGGCCTCTACCAATGGTGTAAATGTTCACTAAGGAAATTTTAAAAATAGAAAGATGTGATGAATGGAAAGGGTTGTATAAAGTTGCAATGCAACACATCATGTAGTTACTAAGATATGGACTCTAAATGTAGTTGCACGCAAAACTTTAACCAGAATATCCAAGAAAAAAAAGGGCCATAACTTGCATACAATGGAGGATTTGGTTATCTAACTTAATTATTGACGTAGGTGTGATAGTTGGAAAGCACTAGAAACAAATAGTTTTGAATCATAGCTAACATTATGAGACAAATATTAACATTTTACCATTGAAATACCACACTCATGTATTAACTTAGTGAGTTGGGAACAATTCAGATGCCTCTTGATTATCTTATTGCATAATTCCAAACATGAATGTAGTGCAACGAAAACCCGATATTTGAATAATACATATCACACCATTCAACCCATAATGACCGGGCCGCATTCAGCCATTAACATATACTTAACACCTTTATTATATCCCAGGATTGTGTATAATTATGTTTTACGAAATTGCGGCGGTGCGAAGTCACCGAATTCACGAAATATGTTTTAAAACTTTCAGACTGAAAGCTCATTTTCATCTATGTCCTTCTTTGTTCAACCAATTATTGTATCAATATTTGTCAGTTCGGAGAATGTTTTGTCAGTCAAGACTGAAGATCCCTGCATGTTATAACAGTATGTTAAGCCTACTTACCAACACTTACGAAGATGGATTGGAGTTGTTTCTATTTAAATATTTCAACCAGATACGTCTCTAGTCATTCATTCCGCGTAATACAGTGAAAGTGTAGGCTTCAAACGACAATTGTTCGTTGTTTCTGTAAAGCGCTTTACAGTCAAAGTATATAGTCGGCTACCATGACGAACGGGAAAATATAGTTTAAATTTTGTAAGAAATAATTCAAAAGTGAAAATGGTTACCGTCATTTTGGACCAATTTGTGCCAAAACTGGTGTTTAGAATTCTCTTCTTTCACTTTCAAACAAGGTCAAAATACTACAAGTGTTCAAATCAATCTATCCTATACACATTTTCAATGAATTTAAACTCACTGTCATAAATATTAAATGCATTCTGGTGCTGGTATACACTCATTTCTACGCAAACAAAGTTTTGTATGGTTAGATCCGCATGACCGCGGATGTATTTGGAGTAATTTGACCTCTATCAAGTTTCATTTCAGAAAGTTTCATGGGTTATTGAAAAGAAGAAAAAAAATTCTCCTGCGTGTAACCTATGAACGAAAAAACCCAGTTATTGGGTTTTTTCGTAATATGACTATAGGTGATACCTATTTCGCGTGACAAACACTTCTGAATGGTTATCATGATCTCATCAATTTATTTTTTATAAGTTTTTACGAGTCTTACCATCCTTTGCATATACACTGAAACTTAGCATCTGTTTAAGCATACATTTCACTTTAAAATATGGCCAAGATATTAAATCCACGAAAGAAATGATGACCGGTACAACAAATAATCGACTTGCCCTTCATAAAGTGCTTCCAATGCAAAAGAAATCCATAGTTTACGGAAGTACATTTTTGACGAGTCGACAAATCATTTCCTACCATTTATGTTGTTTTCCTTTTCTGTCTTTGTTACAACACCCATAATGCAACATCAATTTGGATTTGGATTTGTTGACATCCGGTTTGACCGTATCAGTTTATTTGAACTCATTCTAAAGATAGACAACGAGTATAATTACATGTAAATTATCACATATCAGATAACGTGTTTTCATTACTTTATCGAGTACGTATTATCATATTTAATTATTTCCTTTAGTTTTTTTTTGTTTTGATATTTATTTTTCATCCAATCAAAACGTTAGAATATCGTGACTGCAACAAAATATCCTCTCTGGATACAATTGTTGGATACATGGTATAGCAAAGTTCATACAAGCTACCTAAGGACGGCTAAAAAAGTCGATCTGTTAACCCATATTACTACTGGAAGAACACTTTTTAATCCGTCAATCTACGTTTATATGACGATTTTGTCAACGTCAAAGTTCTCGTACACCTGCGTCGGGCACACGTTACTGACGATGTCTACCCTTTCCCGAATACAACAACTCCAAACACATGTAACAAACATGGAAAAATGTTTTTGGTGAAAGAGTTATTATTCAGAAGAGATGAAAACATTGTGGCAATTTGGCTGGTTATCAAATTTGGCCGAGGCAATATGCACGCAAACATGTTCACCAAATTTGGTGAAGATCTGATGAAAACTAGTCGACTACGAGAGCGGACAATGCTAATTTGGCAAATTGTCGATCATTTAAGGGCCATTATCCGAAAGTGCCTTGATCGAGTTGGCTGATTATTTACCTTGGTCTAGAATGTGGTCAATGAACATGTTCACCGCCAGTATATTAGTATAGACTAGTTAGGGATTCCTTTATATTATATACTAAATGATAAAATATAGAGATTTCCCAACTTGAGAAAACCTATAACATGCTTTTTGTCTACTGAGCAATATCGCCTAGTGTTCGATATAGCTCACTAGCCGGATTTTCTGAACTACTTTTTTTAATCTCTAATTTTTTATTTTTTTAATTAATTTAGCTCCGTTTTCACTACTTAACACTTTATTTCCATGATGAACAGTTAAATAATCCACAATTGCACTTTTAAATCCGCAAATAAGAGATTGAATCGACATGACACATGTATTTCAATCAATGTACACATTTGTCGGTGCGCACGTAGTGACGTCACTGCAAAACTGGCAGATTACGTTATTCAGATCTCGTTTTTATATCGCAAGAAACACTTCCACTTGGGTTTTAAATCCCGTATCATGAAAACAATGTTAATTAAACTCTATATATCAACGCTACAATTGTTTACCCTGTAGGTATAGTGATAACACAGTTACCTTTCCTGGGTTATTCTACACCTTTTGTCTGTAAAGGTTACGTGATTAAAGCTGACGGTTAAATCATTGTCTTAGTGATTCCTCTTCCCTACTGGCGTGGTGGCAGCGGTCAAACGAGAACCCAGTACTGCTCTTATCATGTGCATGGTGTATAACCACATACTCAACAGTCAGAGAAGTATCACAACCCAAACTGAGATTGTCAGTTTGCATCATGACGGCTTCACGTGCTCCAAACAATGGCCACTTACCAAGCAAGAGTCAATCACTTCATGTGAAGACTGGAGATTGAATCATCAGTACATTGTGTCACTTGACCACAACTTTGCGCCATTGATGGCTTTACATGGTTAAAGGAGACCTCCACTACCCCACTTCGAGGACTAACAAACGACGGAGACGACGTCCTTGAGGCACTAATAGACAGAAACCTACCTTTAGTCAGACAGAAGTATGGTACTGAGTAAAGATCTAATACCTAAGTATCACTCAAACCAGAAATTTCGCAGGCACTAGATAGCTTGCTTGATGAATCGCATTCATCCGCAGAAGCACGCGCTCTTAGAACCGCTTTCAAAAACATACATGAGGGTACTACTTCGCAAACAAACGTTCCGTATATAAAGGATAGTAGAAAAAAGCGTTTAGTATGTCCGTTGTGCAAGCAGGCGGGTCGACCTAGATTTGAACATTTTCTAATAGCTTGTAAGTATCTACCGGAAGGTGATCGCGAATATCTCTCTCGCGTCCGCCAAATGAGTAGCATTGACACCGATGACTTCTTCGATGATAACTCCTCAGATCAAGATGTGGAAAGTCAGGATCAACCTGAGATATTTCACACTCACAAGGTCTCATCCCTTCACCGTGTTAGTACTAAACAATCATCCTACATGAAATTATTCCATAAGCATTATCCACTTCAGGTCACCCTAGATACAGGGGCTGAGATCAGCATGATTAAGCATTTAACTGACAACTATATTGGCGCAAGAATAAGTAGCCAAAACGCTTTACAAGCCGACGGCATTACTCCTTTAAAGATACTTTGTGAAAGTAACACTTTCCCGGGGTAGTCATATCCTTGACATTGAGGCCCTAGTCGTTGAGGACATGGATCTTGACATTTAAGCAGATATTTCCTTCATGTCTGTAAATGACATATCTGTAAGGCCCTCCAAGCAACATATCCTCATAGGTAAACGTGATTCATTTACGTATGGGTACCCAGTCAAGCCTCAGTCACATTCTAATAGTGTTCGCAGAGCCCAGGCATTTGTATAAAGATAACTCAATGCTGCCACTGTTGTTTGGCCTGGTAGCTATATTGAACTGGATGTCCCTAAATAGGTTGAACAAGATGGCACTTTAGCAATTGATGGGAACTGGCCCAATCATGGCTTTATTGAGGCCGTTGGAGGTCATGTCAGAGTTATAAATGACACACAGGTTCCCCAACAACTAAACAAGCATGAACATTTCTGTCAGGTGACACAAACTGTCCCATTAGCGATACATGTCCCAACATTGAACCAGAACATACTTGCCATCCTCTTTCCAGAAATGTCAAGTAACCTCCACAATTATCAGCAGCTATTATTTTAGACCTTGATAATATCCTGCCTGCTGATGCAATCAGGTGATCTTCATCCCTGTTAGGGAAATATGACTGGTTATAATAATTACTTTGGGCATTTCGAAGCTGTTGTTAATATGGGTCCAACTCAGCTCCCTCAGAGGAAGGGTCGCTTACCGCTTTATGCCAAAGGTAAACTTGTTCAGCTCCAAGACAAGTTCAACGAACTGGAGAGAGTTGGTGTTTTCCAACAGCCAGAGGAGCTAGGCGTCAATGTTAAATATCTTAATCCGTCCTTTCTTGTAAAGAAGTCAAGTGGATGCTTTAGACTCGTCACCACATTCGCGGATGTGGGCCGCTATAGTAAATCCCAGAGCCCTCATGAATGCCCGATGTAGATTCAACCCTTAATAATATAGCACAATGGAAGTACATTATGACATCTGACCTTACAATTACATTTTACCAAGTACCTCTGACCACGTAGGTGATTGTTCAAAGGATGGTATTGTGGCCAAGTTAGCTGACGATTTATACTGTGGAGATAACTCTCTCTCGAGGAGGTTACCAGCAATTGGGAACGCATCCTTGACCTTGTGTATAAGTGTAATGTCCGTTTGTCAGTTCATAAGACTGTCGTCTGTACCTCGCGCACGACAATTCTCGGTTGGATTTGGTCAAACGGAAATCTATCCGCGTCCCCTTATCGCGTTGCTTCCTTATCCCAATGTTCCCGTCTCAAAACCGTGAATGGCCTTCGATCGTTCCTTGGAGCATACAAAATGCTTTCAAGAGTGTTACCGAACTGTATACAGATGATTTCTGAGTTCGAAACCTTGGTTTCTGTCCGCCTATCGCAAGAAGGTTTAGTATGGTCAGATGAACTTATTGAAAAGTTTGCTAAAGCACAGGCACATCCGTTTAACAATCAGTCTATCGCGCTTCCTAGGGCTGACGACGAGCTATGTATTGTGACAGTTGGTTCTGTCACAAAGAAGGGGCTTGGTGCCACTTTATACATATCTAGGGATGAGAAGTTTCTTCAGTGCTAAGCTTAGGAAACATCAGATAAACTGGCTTCCATGCAACATTGAGGCACTCTGCATAGCGGCCGCAATTACGCATTTCAGCCCATACATTATCCGGTCCGTTAAACGTACACATTTGCTGCCTAACAATAAGTCGGGCGTTGAGGCAGGCTGTAGAGAAACTACGTAGAGGCTGATTCTCCGCAAAGTCTGCGTATACCATCCTTCCTGACCACAGTGAGTCAGTACCAAATAAACGTTCAACATGTATCTGGTTCTGCAAATATGCCTTCTGAAGACTGTGAAGAGCCTCGTTGCCAAATGTGTACTTGTACCGTTCAGATAAAGGAGGTTGTTGTACGGACTGTACACAACTATAAATCATTAACAAAAGTAACATTTACAACTAGATCCGCTTGGATAGACATCCATTCATCGTGCCCAGACCTACGAAGAGTATGTGCTCACCTTAGAAAAGGCACGAGGCCATCAAAACAACTCACTAAAATCAAGGACATTAAACGGTATCTCAACGTAGGTACTATAAGCAAGGACAACCTGTTAGTTGTGCGGAAAAATGATCCATTCACGTCGCCTATGGAGCTCATCATCATTCAAGCATCAGTTAGAGATGTAATTAAGAGATCATTTTTAGACTGGGTACTCAAGTACCCGAGGACTCGATCGGATGTCCGAGTACCGGTTATCAAAATAGGTACTCGAGTACTCGATTATAATTTCGCCATTTTTCTGTTTTTCATCTGTTAACTTAAACAAATGATGAATTGGTTATTCACTGTGTTTAAGAATAAAATCATTTAATTACTTAAGACTTCGGGAACAAAGACGTAGCTATACGAATGTAATCTCTAGTCAATTTGCAAAAATATGTCACACAAGACGTCCGTTTTTCACACCTTTGGCGTAGTTGTGTTTTCAATTGTCATCACGTTTTAATCGGATAGTTGTAAAAATACACTTTAAAACTATTGGATAAGAACCTGTTAGTCAAATCAGTATAACAATCGTCTACCATTCTTATATAATCGAATGGAAAAGGGACTAACCAATTATACGGACATTGTGATATCTAGGTTTCCCCTTTTTGGACGGGCATTGATCTTGTATTTATTTAGTCATGTAATTATTACGTACACCGGTTAATTCAAAAACCGAAAGTACAAAGTACACTTATAAATGTTGTTTTATATTTCTTATTTTCATAGATGATATAAATACTTACTTATTATTCGTAGTATTGTTTTTCATTGTTAATTGTTCTCAAATAACAGGTTGTTTTGCTTTATTTTTGCGACATTAAAAGCGTATGAAAGTCGGCTCCAAACGTTTGTATTTTTACGCGAAGATAATTTCTGCGGGTATTTGTTTAATTATTTGTTTTGCTTTTTAAAGTAAAACAACTCTTTTGCTTCAAATATCTAATATTAAATATAGAGGCCAGCACAATCGCAAGTTGGCACTTATTAAAGTCAATTAAAAAGTAAGTGAATGATGGCCAGAATATTCCGAGAGACAAGACTTTTTGATTAACAAGTGACCACATTTTGATTTTTTGCGAGTACCCGAGTACTCGATGGGAAGAGTATACGAGTACCCGATTACTAATATCGATACCTGTTCCCATCACTAAATTTAACGCATTGTATTTATCAAAGACTATAAATCACGTAAGCGCAGCCTGCAATTTGTGTACGTCTCTAAAGATTATTCTAAACAGTTATGCGGAACAGATGACGGACATTGATCCCGAAAGCGTAGGTATTAGCTGCAGATGTAGTAAAATTCAATAAACAACTCATATTATTGGTGAGAGAGACAGTTACTTCATTCACACGGGCTTGTTTCATTGAAAATGAAAGACATGACACGCTTTGTGATGCTCTCATTTAAATGTGCTTAGAACTTCATCCTATTGGTGGGCCCATGTGCGTAGTCAGATTTGGGTAATTGCCTCGAGATCGGCCGTATAAAGGACGTTTATGAAGATCCAGTAGCAGAAAAGGCCATACGCAAATTGAAAGATGAAATTCTTCGTTCGGTACCTGGCGGTGGCCCGACTACAGGACTCAATCTTACTATTGCTCAGGCACATTTCAATGCTAGAATAAGAAACAGAGGCTTATCTTCTTGCGAAATGTGGACGCAGAAAGATCCTTTTACACACAAGCAAGTACCTATATGTGACCGGAACCTCATAACTGAACAATTTGATCTAAGTTAAAAAAAAACACCCGCGTAGTGAAAAATCCAAGACAAGCCTACACCAAGTTATATTTCGGTTCGTGTCGGAGATTTAGTGTACCTAAGATCGGACAGATCAAAGTTACATGCCCGAAGCAGGTATCTTGTTGTCTCAATGGATGGTGAATGTTGCATAATTAAACAGTTTGTGTGCGACCAATAACGCGCCACCTCTTATAAGGTAAAAGAAGCAGAGTGTTACAGTGTACATTCTACAGTAGGTTATTTGGACTTACAGGACCGTTGCAGTGAAGACGAAAACGAACCAGTTATGAATATTCCCGACATACAACCTTCTCCCATTCCTCAACCTCCCGAAATCTTAGTCCTCGAGCCAGATAGTTAAGAATATTCGTCTAGTAATACGCCAAATACGCTTGAACTACTTTCAAATCCATCATCAGACTATGTGACAGATACACATTCCCATACAGTCGATGTGAGTGACATGCAAACGTGTTCACGCCCACAGCGCTCTCAGGGGCGCCCGACTTACCTGGACAATTACATAACTCATTGACAATTGATAGCAAATAACTTTTTAACATTATTTAGTTATTTTCACTGCAATACTCAAAGTATGAGTTTCATAGATTTGGATTAACAAAAGAAAAAGAAGATCTCGCGCCAGTATATTAGTATAGACTAGGTTGGGATTCCTTTATACCAACATTACAATGGTTTACCCTTTACCTATAGTGATAACACAGTTACCTCCCCTGAGTTATTCTTCGCTATTTGTCTGTAAAAGTTGCATGATTAAAGCTGATGTTTAACGTATTGTTTTAGTGGGTTCATCTTCCCTACTGGCGCACCAAATTTGGTGAAAATGAGATGAAAACTGTTCGACTAAGTGAGCTAATTTAGCCAGTTTGGGATAATTCAAGGGCCATAATCCTAAAATGGTGGTTATTGAGTTTGAACCAGATAATATCTATAGGTGCTACCTATTTACGAAAAATCCGTAAAATGATTGTAAACAAAAATTAAAGAGCATACTTTGGCCATCAAAAATGATTGAGTAATTGACTAGACGATGATAATTTAAATGTCATGTTTTTTGCATGATCACAAAATGTCTAGAATTTGTATTGCTGGCGTCTATTATTACGAATAGAAAATAATAAATTACAGGCTTTCAGAAAATCAAGGAATACATTTCTAATGAACGATGTTTTAAACATGATGGTCAAAATGGTCCTTAATCGATCACCTGCATTTAGGTAAAGAAGAAAATGTATAACTGATAATATAGGGGGACATTTGTTTATTTCAGCTCTTTTTGTATGCCACCTGGCAACTACCTTTTTCAACCAGTCAATATGACTGGAACAAATTATGTAATGGGTCACGATTTCTGACGCTTTTGCAGCAGACGACTTAGGAAAAGATTGTCGCCAAAGGAATAATTGCTCATTATGAGAAAGTTATCCTTTTGCCACAATGTCGGATAAATAATTATACATTTGATTTATAGATATTTGATCTCCTTGCCAAGATGTTTTACAATATGCAAGATAATTCGAGGATATGATCAAAGTTGGCCTAGACATAATGAACAGAAATATGCGTTGGCGAGTGAAACACATCTGCTCCTAGGCGCAGCCATATATACTTACATAGAAGTGTTTTTGGTCTGATTTTAATGAGATTGGCAAAGTGCATGCCACAGACGGCATCTTTATACCTGAATAGGTAGTCACAATGTTACTAAGGTGACTCTGCATGTTTAAAAGTAAGAGAGCTACAGAGAGAGGAGAGTTTGGGAGAGACTGTTGATCTAGCAGACGGTTTCGAAGGAGGTTGGTTGTGTCGTGTAATGCGGGACGCTAGGAGGAAGTGGGCAGACATGCAATATGTATAGCAGACATATTTCAGATAGTGGAGTGTGGCAGGGTTTTTAAAAATGGAAGGGCATGAGAGAGAAAGAAGATGTGGTGTCGTTGTGTAAACCTGTAATTTGATTGTTTCTTAGAAAATATACTCAGTAGGAATAACATGGAAAAGCACAACGCATATTGTGCATATTAACATGTTTTCAAAATTGACTGCTGTACGGTCAACATCCGGTGAAATCGTTTCGCTCCAATAAAGTAAACTAATTGAACACGTCTTAAAATGGATGTTGATGGAAATATTCAAGTGTGGAAATCCATTTAACCTTTTCACACATACAACAAGTCTTCGGCTTTAAAGATATATTGGTACAAATTATAAAAAAAAAGCTCTGTAAATGAAAATATATTTATTGAATAGAGCAGAAAAGTCATCTTCTGCAGGCGTCTAAATCCGCCTGTAAGTGGAAAATGGTGAATATGCTAACACAGTCTGTACTTCTAGTCAAGAAATTGATTATGCAGAAACTGCTCATTGGGAACATCTTCTTCTTTTAACCCTATGTTTTCAAAATTTCTCAACTGCAGATACGTCAAAATTCTGATCTTTAGCTATTATTAGCCCCGGTAGCTCAGTCGGTAGCGACGCGGGCTGTGAAACCAGGGGTTGTGAGTTCGAATCCCAGCTCGGCCAACATTCTTTCCGACCTTTGACAAAAGTCACTGTGACCTGCGTCATTCGTCTTTCACCAATGGGCTGTTTAACAGTCACAAGGAAAAGTCTGTGGAAAAGTAGCCAGTTGCTTGGAAAGTATGTTGTGTTTCGTACTGGTGTGGGAAAACGAGGAAACGCATGAGTAGGTGAACTGGTCGCCGTGATATGACTGGTTTTTTGGGGGGTTTTCAGATTGTGTTTCCTCCTGTGAAGGTTTGCCGAACGGTCGATACGTGTTCTGTTCGAACCCCCGGGTACATGTCGTTTGTGATTATGGAAGGTTTGATGATGTCCATTCCTGCAAACCCTACCAGACGTTTAATAGCTACTTGAAAAGATGCGAACCTGAACACGAGAATTCAACATATAGTAAGGCGTCTGTTTTGACTTGAGCATTTCGGTTCCGGATATTTTGACTACAATACAAAGTTCCAAGAACTACAATAATTACCTCCCTTGTCTACAATTGATAATTGATTGTTAGGTGCCGCTTTCATATTTTGTTTAGATTTATCACGGCATTTTCTGGGTAAGTTACCAGTTGTACTGGTCCATTCATCCGAACACCAGCCAGTCTGTCGTAATGCTAGCCCCGCAACCCCGAGCGCCAAGGAGTGCAGCCGTTTCTACCATTGTTTAAGTCTTCAGACAATGGATAAGTATTTATAGAGTATATCAAACGATATATGTGACAATTATGAAACATAAAGGCATTGAATTTGACAACCAACATTTTTTGAAGATTTTGTTTTATCTAATTATATCAGCTTCTCTATACATGTTGTTGATTAATGGCATTTCTCTTACTATATTGTTATCAATGAAAGACTGGGATTGATCAGTGTATACCTTTTATTAACTTTCAGAGTGTATATCGTCAATAACAAATTTGGAGCGATACCGGAGCTTCATTTTGTAGTCTTTTTCTCATCACAGTTTTCAATTAATAAAATATTCAGAGTTTTTGCCAGTTATGCCAACATGTTTCGACATTCTCATCAGAACAATTAAAAGAAATATATATTTTCAATTAATGCTGTTCTCCAACTTAAGTTTGATTCTAGGAATGTATATATATATATATATATATATACTCAGTAAAAATAAACCGCTACACTTGGTCAATAGTAAAATAGTTTTCAACCGGCTATATGAAAATAAAACACGTCTGCATTCATTGGTCGTCGATATTGAAGACCGCCAGATTATATACGTTTATACATGTAAGCAATGAAGCACGTTATATTAAAAAAGGTGCATACTTGTTATTCGTATATTGTTCGATAGATAATTATGGAAATTTAATAATTCGTTTAAACCATGAACATGAACACTCGAGTAAGTATGAGTACGAGTCGCACAACCTTGAAAGCAGTGTCTGCAGACGGATGACCGTTTTGCGTAAATGATTCACGCGGAAGTGCTGGTCTTGCCTCGAAATTATTATGCATGGATTGCCTATATATGGGTGATAGTGAGCGCTACCAGTTTGTTGAGATCGTCCATCTGTAGACATATTGCAATAGTAATGGACAACAACCCGCTTCGTCATTTACGCTGCAATCATGTCGACAGCCTGATATCGGTCATTATACGATGAAAGTTGGATAAAGTCGTTGAACCGAGCAATCAATTATTGTAATCTTTCAACTGGCTGTCAACAAAACAAAATGTGCATTGTGTCTTTTAAAATAGTATATGTAGTTCAATTCTAACGTGCAAAGCATTACGTTTGCCCCTTTTAACGTTACTGGAGTCTACCTTAACAACTACTAGTATCAATACATCTCAGGGCATCATGGGCACACTCGTGATAGTAATCATCTGATATATTTCAGATTAATAATGTCCAGTCTGCATTAGAAAAAAAGACAGAGGCACAAATCATTGCGTTTCTAAATGTACTTGAGTAGATATTATCATTATTATGAATATGTTCCAGAGTGTGTCTCAGCCTGCCATGGCCGACAAAATGGGAAGTATTCGATGTGTGGATATGGAACCGGATCATATTATGTAGAGTGTACCAATGGAGTGTGGTATGGCCGACACTGTCAGTTCTTCGAGGTGTGGAACAGCAACAGTAGGACGTGCGATGTTCCATATTACTATACTGACTGGATTTTAAGTAAGAGTTCTGCAAGTGATTTAGTATTTCTCTTCAGAATTTTTTTAATTCAACAAAACCATATTAGATAAACAATCATTGAAAATAAACTTGACTTAACATAACAAATCTCAGTTATTATCAAAATTAGTATTATTGTTAATCATAATTATTTTGTTATTATTATTATTTTTATTATTATTGTTATCATCTTTATTATTAATGTTATTTTATTATTATCATTATTATTTATGGTAGAGTTGCGTAGCAACGAATACCATTGCTACAGGTGGAATTTTGAAGTCGCATGATGTAATTGACTGAAAACACAAATTCTACCGAAAATCATACGCCAATAATTTAGTGAAAACCAACTTGTCTGATTTACGAATGCAAACATAAGCAAACACCAAAAAAGTCAATTCTTGATTCCCAAATAAAATTACAAGTCTTATAACTCGCAAAATTCATATTTTAAAGAAATTATTCCGATAAATTTAACCTGAATTCTTATCCGATATATTTCACGTGATCGGTCATGTGATCAAGATAGAAAGATAGATAAACAAATTTGACCGCTAATGAACAGTCTGCTAGATTAATAATTATTTAGATTGACGTAATGGACAGCTTAATTCCAATATAAATTCAAAAACTCTTGTAATATTTGGTTAAAACAAAGAAAACAATTTGCAGAACAAATATTTAAATAAAGACTTTTGCGGGAGTTGTTTACGCGCATCTTTCATGTGCATTCCGTTCCGCTAAATTGTAACAGTTTGCGCACTTTTCCGTTGCGTTCATTCTAACTTGAATAGTTTTCGGACTAAACAAATTTGTGCAAGTTCAATCGTACTTGTATAACTTACTTTCCAATTGTACACCATTTTGTAATTAAAATCGATATGTCAACGTATTAAAGACGTAAATAGGAACAGTTTTTATCAGAGAAAACAGCAGAACACATCGAGAAAGTGAAGTTGTATGGATCGTCGGACGCGCTATCGACGGACGCTATATCGGGGACCGTTTCGGTTCCCTACTCGTTATTGACTGTGTGTCGCGAATAGTGAATTGTCATTTAAACGAACAACGACACATGAGAAGCATAACCGGGCTTATTTTGTTGACGTTCATTCAAAGGCAGCTTCAGGTATGTTATGTAGGATTTTCCCTATAAAACGTTTTGATAAAGTTTCTTGATAGTAAGTATCTTAGAGCATTCTAACTTCGTGATTATTCTAAGTTCGTGACGTCATCATTATCGCGCTGATATCGCGTGACTTTGTCCTGGCAGCCGACTTGGAACTGTACAATTGTTTCCTAACTGCCAATTTGCTATTTGTTGTCATGGGAAGAATAGCCAAAATACCCTTATTTTTTATATACCAAAATTAAAAAACAGTTCAAACCTCCTAAAAGAGGAAAAATCGGACATGAAGATTTACCGTGAGAAGGGTCCTTTATTGTTTACAAAATGGCGGCTTTGTTTGACTGAATTAGGCCAATCCAATTTTAAATTGTGTTTCACATCCCTAAAGGTGCTTATGCATAGATATGTAAAATGACTAGAAATTGTTAACTAATGTCTAATGAATCATATGGCTGTTTTGACCGTTGTAATGATATAAATATAAAATGCTTATGAGGTATCAAATACCCACGCAAACCCTTCAGAGAAATAAAAAATAAAAAACGGAAAATGACCATAACAAAGATTCAAAGTTGAGTTATTAAAATAGTTTTGTACATATTTAAATCAAGAATTATTTCAAATTCAAATGTTTAAAATTGATAAAATGTTTAACTGCTTCTGTTTGTCTACTTTTATGTCCAAATAATGCACCTGTTTGAATTTTTTTTTTTTTTTTTTTTTTTATGTTGCCTATTTGAAACTGCAAAGTTCCCATATGATGATGTCACGAAGTTAGGATAACAATGAAGGCTTCTGACTAGTTTTACACATGTGTATTCAAGATCATATTTGTTTATGAACTATCAGTTTTCAAAGGATTTTTTTTCTTCGAAATTTAGAGGAAATAAAAAAATCTTTCAGGTAAGACATGACATTTCGTATCATTCACTAAGCCTTCTGCATGTTAAGTCTTTAAATGCTTAACCTCATGAATAACGAATGCTGGAGGATATGTTGTTGTAGTTTACATTAACTTGATGGGAAATGCAGTTTTCTTATTTGACACGAAAACCTTTATTATATCTATGCAAAGAATCCCCAATATGACTCTTATGAGCCAATTGTTTAATATAATTTAATTGACATATAAAACACGATGTCTGACAAAGGCCTGTTTACACATCTATACCTGTTATATGAACACAACATTTTGTTTGTTCCTAAATTGTCAAAGGTACAATGGTGCGGTTGTCAGGTCATATACACTTTTTGTTGGAGAATGGGCAAGTGAGACTGCAGTGACATATATTACAAAAAGTGTAACAAATCATGTGTTCCCACATCAAGATGCATTTATCTGCAGAAGATCAATTTTGAAAACTGTCGGAAAGGGAGAGATTTATCATAATTTTGTCTACTTTGATAATCTTAATTTGCACATTCTTTGTCTAATTTTCCATAAATGTTTCATCCAAAGTATTTCAAAGTAGTCTGATGCAGATCCCTTCAATATGGTGAAAGTGATAATAAAAAACAAACAAAAAACATGGCCTACATGTCTCAAAGATGACTCAAGTTGTTGTAAATTGGCTCAAGCAATGTCTCAAAGATGTTGTTCTGCCTGAGCCTTCCCCTAGTCAATCATTACAGTGATGTGAAAATAATAGCAAGTTACTAAAAACTACTGATACGATTGTGTTGGGATATTTACTTTGTTTTGCCTGCCTTTACGACAGGATTACTAATAGGGGTCACTTCTCTGTTGTCTGTCTGCGGTTTGTATTTTGACAAATAGTTAGCATTGGTAATGGAAGTTGATGCATTTGTCCCATCAAACACTCTTCAAAACGTACAAATGGCCTGTTGTTGCTGTCTCTTGTGTATATATACAGTATACATTTTAACAAAACAAAATCATTGTTTTATTTCTACTGTTCAGACTGTTTAGAAATGTTATAAGACAAAAGCATAAATTTATATATTAGAACATTTTCTCACTGACATTATTTTTTAAGTGATTTTGTCAGTTATTGATAACATATTGACAGTCCGTTACCTTTATGTATTATATAATCAGGAAATGCTTGCTTTCAAAAAACAGTGTTGTTAGATGGGTATTTTTTTAAGAGTTGTTTATTACTTCATGCTAATTTTTCTTGTTTTGCTAATTTAATGTTTGTTTTCCAGAAATGTTATATAAACTGATGCATGCTTTATGTTACAGGAATAAATACATAATGTAAATTAATAGTTTGATAGCAGTGTTGAATGTCCCTGGACTATCCTTCCTCAATAAAAGAAAGGGAAAATTAATTTGACTGATAACATCAATACAGTAGCTAAAGAAACTAAACAGAGGCATACATGGGGGAGGTTATGCAGAAAACAGGTGATAAAAGGTATATAATATATAAAAAAATATATAAAAACCTATCAAACCATACATTGACCCTATACCGAATATACTAAAGACATCTGTTGATGCATATGTAGCACACACATTTTGAAGACAATATTGAAAACAAATGGTTGAAAATAAAAATAAAATAAAAAAAGAAATCCCCTAATCTAATTTACTTCTCTGTCTTTAAAGTACAAATTCATTTGTCAAAGTTTGACATTATTTTATTTAAATTAGTGTAGGTTGGAAGATGCAATAAATGTTATACCAGTCAATGAAATGGTTTCTTAGCTTTCGCCTTACTACCCACGTGTCAGTTAGTTATTGATTGGATATATCATGTTCAACAGTATTTAAGTTATATCATGGCAGGCAGACAAAACAGGACAAAGTTCATTTAAATATTTCACAAATACATGCATTATCATTATAAAATCTACAAAAATCTAAATACATGTATCTGTCTTAACTATAACTGAATGTTCAATAATGCCTAGATACCATAGAAAGATACATTGAAATAATTTAAAGCTGATATTGTTAGAATACTTTAACAGTAGGGACTGATTCCAGTCTACATGCAGTCATGATGACTGATTTAGGATATTGTTTGCTACTGAATTATGCTGACTCAACAGAATTATCGTTAAATATGGTAAAGGATTAGCAGGTAAATATAAACTATATGTCGAGTGTAAGAGAATCAGTCTTCTGGTCAATTAAAGACACTAGTTCTCCAACATCGAAGAAGCAGATCTAACTGCATAAATGTGCAAGCTAATCTGAATGTTCATTGTTTATGAAAGCAGTTTGCTGATTATATTCTATAAATAGACAATATAATATGTCTCTTAACCCTTTCCCACATATAAAACATATGTAGCAGACATCTTTGAAAACATCTTTGCTATTATTTAGAATGTATCAATAAATGAAAATATAATTACCGAACAGTGACGAAAACATTGTGGCAAATGAAAAACTTGCTCATAATGAGCAATTTCTTTTTATCATAATGTTTAAAAACAAAAGTCAAATGCTGCATAGGTGTAATCAATCAGCTGTATGCAGGGATAAACATGATAAGTCCTTTAACACAAACTGTACTGTAATGTCTTCTGTTAATTTCAGTCATGAAAACCAGTGTCGAACACCATCTGCTGAATTCAAGTTTGATATGGGTTATCATAAAGAGGATCTGGTTGCTGCTATGACAGTCAATCAGGTATTTGGATCCAAACAAGACTTGGAACATTGGAACCGTTATTTCAGAGCACCCACTATACTCACTGGCGGATACAGTAAAAAGGATATTAAACATTGTTAAAAAATAGGAATCAGTCAAATGAAGTAATTTTGAGCTTGTCCTTTCCAAGAATAGGGATGCTATGGAGTCACATAAGGTAGTGGATTTGACAGCCTAGATACAACTGATTTTTTTTATTTAAAAGGGTATTATATTAACCATTTTCCACATACAATATAATCTGCAGCAGATGACTTTGATAACATTTAGACCAAACTATTGAGAATCTGAAAATGAAGTAAAATAATGGAAACATTTGTGACAAAGGGATATACATCTCTAATTGTGAGCAACTTTGATTTTGTCACAATGTTTACAAAAGTCATTTGCTGCAGATGTATGTGGGAAAGATTTAAAATCCAATCAATTGACATTTGTCATGTTTAATAATAAAAAAGAAAAACACTATCAGAGAGTTAGTTTAAAGATTTTCTACTTATTGCTGAAATAAAAATACTTACAACATGTAATTCTTTTAAATGCTTTTAATTATAACACCATTTACTCTATCAATACCATGATTGAGCCCATCAATTGGAAGAAATGGTAACAGTTTAATTTCTGAACAGTGTATGCACATCATCTTACAACCACTGACTGAAGCGTTAAGGGAAGGAGGAGATCAATCATTCTACATAAATATTTCTGGAAATGGATGATATGTTAGTTCTTCTTTAAACTTGTGAGTTACATTCTACTACTATAGAAATTATTTTTTAAAAAAATCATGTAATTAGCATAGATAGGTAGGTGATGGTAAGCAAATAAATGTCCATAATACATGTTCTCTTTTTTAACTGTGAGTAAATGTCAATAATTAATTACTGATTAGTGATTGGTGTTCGAAGTGTTATGGAAAACACTTATGAACCAGACAGTAAAATAAAACAATGTTTGAACAGGATGAATATCTAAAAAAGAATCTATACCTCACTGTCATTATAGCTTTTTTTGTGTTTCTAGCAATATTTTACGGACTTTGATAGAGTTTGTTTGTATTTTTAGCTTACCTGAGCACAAAATGCTATTGTGATCACATTTCGTCCGTCGTCCGTCTGTCGTGTGTCGCCAACAATTGCCTTGTTAACACTCTACAGGCTACATTTCGCATCCGATCTTCATGAAAGTTTAGCAGAACATTCATCTCCATCCAATCTTGGACTAATTGAAGGAAAAGTTTGTTAACATTCTGGAGGCCGCATTTTTAATTTGAGTATGTTGAAAATGTATCAGAATGTTTGTCTTGATGATATGTAGGCTAAGTTTGAATATGAGTCATGTTAGGTTAAAAACTAGGTCAGAAGGTGAAATTGAAGGGAAATCTTGTTAACACATTAGAATTTTTGCTTCAGCAGCTTAACATTTTGTCAGAATATTTTTCTTAATGATATTTAGGTCAAGTTCAAATTCTTGTTAACACTCTGGAGGCTGCATTTTTATGCATTTTTATCTTCAAAAAATATTGATACTTCGTCAGAATGTTTGTGTTGATGCTATGTATGTATGCCAAGTTTGAATATGGGTCATGTCCAGTCAAAAACCAGGTCAATGCGTCAAATTAAAGGAAAATCTTTTAAACAATCTTTAGGCTGCATTTTTAACTTGAAAAGATTGAAACTTCGTTAGAATGTTCGTCTTGGTGATATGTATGCCAAGTGGGAATATGGGTCATGTATGGTCAAAATGCCAAATTTAAGGAAAATCTCGTTAACACTCTAGAGGACGTATTTTTTGCTTCATGAGCTTGAAATTTGTCAGAATGTTTGTCTTAATGATATCTAGGTCAATTTTGAATATTGACTCTAAAACTAGGTCACTAGGCCAAATTGAAGGCAAATCTTTTCAATACTCTGGAGACGGCATTTTTCGTTCAGCAGTTTAAGATTTTGTCATGTATTTCTTATCAGAAATCTCATTGCATACCTTAGGTGAGCGATCTAGGGGCCATCATGGACCATTTGTTTTAAAGTATTTCAGTTGATGATATTGTTTATATGAGATCGTCAGATTTGCTGTGTCTCGTCCGTCTGTCATTCAATTTTTGCTTTAAACGACATTTCCTCCGGAACCATGTAACACTCAAATTCTTCAGCTTGTCTGATTCCAAGATAAGTTATTAGAAATGTTTATTGGGTAACCCCCTTTAAAATTATCCAAGCCATACAGAAAGCGAATTATAAAGGGACAAATTGACAAAACTTTTAAAATGTCATTCTTTGAAATTGTTTTGCCTGATTTCAAGATAATTTCGTAGAAAATTTCTTCATTGACTTTCTACATAATTCATTCAAGCCGAATTGATTGGTTGAAAAGACAAAGGCACCAGAAAAGGGTAAACATTGAATTAAAGCTTTAAAACTTATCTCCTCATTAACCACAAAACCAATATCATCTAGACTTCAAAGTAACGTTTCTTCGATGGCCCTCGTACTTTGGTTAATACGACATCAGAAAGAAGTGTGCCAATACTTTTCCAATTATTTAAAGACTTAATGCTTTATTACAAATGACCTTTATTAATTAGCTTTTAAGCTCGTAAACTTTTTTCATTTACAGTGTCTGCTCATTACATTCTCGTTCCCATACTTGTCAACATTTCCCCCATTTGCATCTAAATTTCATTTGAAAATAGAAGCTTGCAATTTCCTTTTCAGATTATAGAAGTTAAGTATGATACTGGATATGAGCAACCAGAAAATCAATTTAAATCATTCTCAATACAGCGAAACACAGCTATTTCGGAAGATTACACTTTTTGTGTCAAAACACTTCTATATCTTGACTATTATTATTGTAAACATTTATTGATCGCAGACTCTGAATGCATCATTCGGTCCACTGCACTCAGTATATTGAAAGACAATGTACTGTCATGAATGTTTATGGGTAAGACTTACATAGAACTATTTGGTAATATGAACATCTCCGTTTAAACAATCGCAATTCTACCTTCAGTACTTTCTTTACTTTGATTCTTATAATTCTTCTTCTTCTTATTATTATTATTATCATTATTATTATTATTATGTGTAGTAGTCATGATATTAACCCTTAAATACAATACAATATACAATACAATATATTTTAATGCATAAAAACTACAAGTTTTATAGCAAATTATACAATTTAAACAAATTCCTTACATAACATAGACAATGTTTTCCGAAGAGCATATACAACTGTAGATGATTAACCGTACATACATGTATGTAACCCAAAATAAATATTATCATATGTATATATTTACTCACAATGAAGACACTACTGAATACTAAATGCTACTGAATTCATTCCAGTAGTAGGTATTCTCCTTAATTTCTAACAGAGTACGTCATATGTTTATGGAACAGTCTTTACTGAAAAATATTTACATTTGTACACTGTTTATACCTTGCTTAGACGGCAGGAAATTGAAGAATCACCTTTGTCTACATATAAATAGAATAAGCAAATGTTGCTTAACACTTTGCCACATACATCAAATCTGCAGCTGTCGACTTTGAAAGCATCTAGGCAAAAAAACTAAATCATATTTTTAAATTCAGATAAAATCATTCAATTGTGTTTGGAACATTGAGGATATTGGAAATTGCTATTTATGACGCGACGAACTAGCGAAAGGGAGAGTATTGTGTTACTTTTCGTGCGGCATTGACGTTAAAGTTTCCGTTTGTCTTATTTTCAATAAATACCGGTGCTAGGGCTTTCAAATTTGGATCATAGTTTGCATATAATACCATTCTCTACATTTTATCCTAACGAAGCTAAGTGTATTCTTTTTTCGTGATAAAAAACGTGATTTTCCGCCGGCGAAAATTTTATTTTGACAATTGGACATAACTTCTTCAATTTTCTATAAGTTTGATTTCAAATTCTGCATATACATTCCATAAGTAGCATATTAGTATGTTTTGGGGTTAAACCTTTGGGTTTAAACCATTAGGGTTTCTTTTAATATAATGTATTTTAGAACTTTGTCATTTTTAGCTCGTCTGATTTCTTTTTATAAAAGACGAGCTATTGTCGTCACTGACTGGCTCGTCATCGTCGTCGCTAGCTTGTCGTCGTCGTCAACGTCGTCTTCGGTGTGGGTTAAGTTTTGCGTTTATGACACTTACATGCAAACTTTCAAAGCTATCATTTATCATGACTCCTTCTGTACTAAGCCACTTTCAAACTCACTAATGACATGCAACATTATGCCCTTTGTTACTGTTGATATAATGTAAAATAATCAGTAGTTTTGTAGAAAGTTTTTAAGAAAATCTTTCATGTAATTGTGTTTGGGGACACCTGAGTCAAGGTCATGGTCACTGTTACTAAAAATAGAAGAACGGTAATGTATTCAATATCCTTAGTTACAGTTGTCATAATTTAACCAAATTAATAAGTGTGTTATACATATTTATAAATTCTTTTTTATTTGGATTGCGCTTGGGTGGATCAAAGGGTCAATATCTTTAGTTTGAGCTCATACCAAAGTATGGAGTTATGGAAGCGGTTGCTGTCTCGTAGGCAAAGCATCAAATGGTGTTTGTGACTGGTGTTCACAATTGACCAAAAATAAAACCTACCGACATCAATATATTCTTAAAGGATTTTCTTGCCAAATTAAATTGGGCCTCCATTTTAATCCTAGAAGAGTTCAACATTCATCTAAATAAGTGCTGTATAATGCCATTTAGTGCTCATCTGTCTCGGTGTGTATGTAGTCTGCCACAGAAGATTATAATTCACAACTCGACCATTTGTACACTTACATTCAGCGAAATAAACATTAATATTGCCTTTTGGTGTATTTGAAAGTCTTTTAATATCATTTTAAGACTATGTTTGTTACACAAAAACTTCCACCTATCGTACAGAAACATACAATGTTGAAAAAGCCATTTTTTTTAGTATAGGTGATGCTTTTGTCAAATATTAACAAATGATGATTGGTCAACAGTCTTATATCTCATTTCGCTGTCCATACACAATTCTGAGCTTACGATCTTAACAGATTGTGGCAGTTATATTTTATGTGTATGAACTTGAATTTATTTCCACCTGTGTAAATCCTGTTTTGATCTTTAAAGAAAAGCATTCGTGTGAGGCTATTGTAATACTTAAATTTGCATTTCGAATTTGAAGATATTTATATAAAATAAGTAAAACGTAAAAGGATAAGAAAAAACATACGTGCAACACCTGCAAGCGATGCTTGTGTTAACAATTGCATTTAGCTCAACGTTTAAGTTTCGTTTTTCTACATTTCCTAAAAGGTACATGTGTTAGATTTTATATTTGAGTCAGAGTTTTATATAATATTCTTCATCACATTGTATATTGTAAATCACGAGTGTTACCTATTTGGGGGAGGTGGTTAAAAACATGTATTTTCAGTATCTGACATAGCTTCTTCTGGGGTTTTATAGATTGGTCTCAAATTATGCAGACAAATAAATAAACATATCAAAGCACTGAATATGCTGACAGCAAGGGGCTAACTGCAGATCACGGATCTATCGGGAATCGAACCCTGGTGAGCGGGTGCTAATCACACATAATAACCCCTGCCCCAACCTGGTTTTATCATTATATGTTTAAATTTATTCCGGTAAATACCGTTGATATGATTTTTTACTCAAACAATAGCTCAACCATTTCATAACAGAGTTATATAGAGAATTGCAGATGTTCCTGGTTATTATTTTTACCAAAAATACACTATCAAACTTTCGAGTGTTTCCCTTTTCTCTTGAATATCCCAATATGTATTAATGCAATGCTGATTTGTAATAATGCATTAATCTAATGCACTGATTCCAGTCAAGCTTTCAACATCGAAAAATAACTGAACGATTTGCTATTTTTACAAAATGGCGGAGAGCAAAGTGAAGGTAACACATCTTACGTCTCGAAACCGAAAATTTGACAAATCACCTAAATTAAACGATACACAATATTTAATCAATCATAACCTATACTGTATTATCATTTCATTCATTATATTTTCTTTTAGTATATATTTTATCACTGGGACTTGATTATCTGCTTTGCTAGCTCACCATGTCACTACTACGTGACAGGTGAGCTTTTGTGATCGCCCTTTGTCCGTTGTTCGTCGTCCGTCGTCTGTCGTCCGTGGTCCGTCGTCTGTCCACAATTGTTTGTGAACATGACAGAATCTTCATTTATTAACTAGCCAGATCCATCCATGCATGACGGGATTATGGCCCTTTAAAATTGACATAATTACTATAATTGACCTTGTGAACAAGTTAAAGTCATCATTTATTATCACCAGCCAGATCCGTTCATGCATGACTGGATTATGGCCCTTTAAAATTGGCAACATTGCTATAATTGACATTGTGAACACGATTTAAACTTTATTGATTATCCGATGTTTACCAACTTATTCAGTAGCTAGATATCCATGAGAGCTAGATTCCTTTTGAAAACCCAACCAGATCCGTTCATGCATGACTGAATTATGACCATTTACAAATTGGCAAAATTGCTATAATTGACCTTGTGAACAAGATACAGTCATCATTTATTATCTGATGTTTACCAAACTTATACAGTAGCTAGATATATTTGAGATCTCGATTCCTTTCGAAAACCAACCAGATCCGTTATTGCATGACGGAATTATGGCCCTTTAAAGTTGGCAAAATTGCTATAATTGACCTTGTGAACACGAGTTAAACTTCATTTATTATCCGATGTTTATTATACTTATTCAGTAGCTAGATATCCATTAGAGCTCGGTTTCTTTCAAAAACCATCAATGCATGACGGGATTATGGCCCTTTGAAATTGGCAAAATTGCTATAATTGACCTTGTGAACAAGTTAAAGTCATCATTCATTATCCGATGTTTACCAAACTTATACAGTAGCTAGTTGTACATGAGAGCTCAGTTCTTCTCGAGTAGCGAGGCTATTTTGCCTTATATAGCTTGAGTGAAAAAAAATCTTCCTCTCCAAAAGTGTTTGGCCCATTTTTTAAATAAATTTGTAGAAATATTCCTAGGATGACCCTCTATCAGATTCCTTCAAGCCATGTTGATAGGTCGAAAAATATGGCCACCAGGGGGCGGGGCTTATATGGCTAAAGTGAAAAAATAATCAAGTGAGCGATATAGGGCCAGCATGGCCCTTTTGTTTGTTTTTGAGTCGGAATCGAAAATCTGTTTTCACTCCATTCGATTCACAATACTCACCGATTACCCATACACTTCACGCGTGATCAAACCGTGTTGAAAGCATAGAAAAACATAATCAAATCCATTTCCTGGCTGATATGCCAAAAAGTTACCCCTTTTTGTTTGTAAGACAAGGACATTTTCGCGGTGAACTAAGCTTGCAACAGTCCATTAATTTTAAATAATCTACAGATACATGTTCATGTTCTATCATGTTCATTATATAGAGTCTACAACTTTCAAGACATCTCTCTGAACCCGAACTCGTGTTCAGAAGTGGAGAGCTGCTATAGAAAGACAGATGTAAAGTAATTCGATGTAATAATACTTCTGGGACTAATTCAAGTCTATATTTTGACGAGTGTCTACGGAATTCGTCAACTATAGCAATTGGCTCTGGCGAGCCCCTTGTTCATAACACGGACTTTGATGTCATACATTAAAAAAAATGACGGGTTTTTGGACTTTACCATGATTTCAATATTTTTGCGTTAAGCTCAACATTAAAGTTTCGGAATGTTTACTTTGTCTCAAGAAGGAAACGTGCTTGGTGTTTCAAACGTTGGTCATTGTTACATATACTACCCTGCTTCACAGTTAATGTTGAAAAAGAGGAAGCCTATTTTTTGTGTTTAAACACGAGCATTGTTTTTGATTTTGAGAATTAGATATTTCTTTCTTGTTTAATTGAATTCAATGTTTTGCACATACATTTTAAGTCAAAGCGGGGGACGGCGAGACATATCATAACGCATAATTCTTGTTTCACGCGTCACTTCCTAACATATTAAACTCTTTGGATATTATTCGTCTATTTCTGCTTTATTATTTGATGCGGTTTCGAAATTATTCCGGTGACACATTTTGATAACACCGAACTAACCTCACATATATGCATTCATTCGGAATGGCTTCGGATCGAAGAACAGAACAGCTTCTTATAACGCCCTCTCCCACAAACAACGTTTGTACGGACTATAGTAAAGACCTCACGTCGGTATGTGTGTTGGTTGGTTGTTTGGTCCTTCAACTCATCACGTCGGTATGTGTGTTGGTTGGTTGTTTGGTCCGTCAACTCCTCACGTCGGTATGTGTGTTGGTTGGTTGTTTGGTCCTTCAACATAATGTGGCGAAAGTAGAGCGGTACGAACAAACTTCATTATGTAAGGCCACTAGTTTGGTAAATGATCAAAGCCACACTTTAAATCATATTATTTGAAGGTAAATTCACTAGTTGTTTATATGCAGTATCATTTGTTTATCGTTATAAATCAATTAAAGAGGTTATCGTAGATGCTTGGTCTTCTTTTCGTGAACGTCTTACAACACAGATTGCATTTGCGCCCATTATTCACGGGGTACCATCCCATGCCGGTATCAAGCAACGGTTGGTATAAATACCGCGAAATTATACGGAATGAGTAAGTCGCTACTGGTCGTTCCAGAGTTAACTCACTTTAACAGCGGGTTATTAATTCCGTTATGTCGAGGTGGTTTGTGTTTCGTAAATTGCTATCGTAGTATAGTGTTGTGGTTAGGCGAACATTGAACTAGTTCATCTTAGTAACCTATCCTCAGCTTGAAAAGTAGCAAATGCAGACACTCCACTGACATAAAAGAATTCAATGCCGGAGCTGGGTTTTATTGCTATAGGCTAAGCGATAAGCTTGTATAGTCTTGGAACCTTTGCTCATGATCATCTGTGTGCATTGTTTATCATTAGATGATTCCTATTGATTCCAGTTGTTTAACCAATCATTTTGCGATCAAATTTATCAGCAGCGGACACAGTCCAAACGTAAATTACTAATTGTTGTTTGTATTATTGCTCATCGACCAAAACACGTTACATGTTTTTGGCGCCTTACGTCAACATATGAATTTAGTGGAGTAAACTACATGTACTTTCTAAATTCCTGTATATGTAAATGAAACTCGATACACATTATAATCGTAAAAAGAAAGACAAGTATGTTAGACATAGTTTTTAATTGAATATGTTCAGACGTTCTAGAGTTATAACCCATTGATATTTGACCTATTTATCCTTCCAAAGCAGTTTTCGAGAACATTAACCTTTTCCCGCCTGCAAAAAATCTGCAGCATACGACTTTAAAAACATGAAGGTAAAAACGTTGACAATCTCTTTAAATGAAAGTGATATTAGTTAATCGAATTGAAAACATCATGAGCAATTTCTCCTTTTGCCATAATGTTTTTTAAAGTCGTCTGTGCCAAGATGTGTCTGCAGGTAGGTAAGAGTTAAGTCCAACATGCATGGGTTGTTTTTGCTTCTAATCTTGATCCTTTATTATAGACTGCATTACAAAAACAACGGAATCGATAACAGCCACTACGATGATGACAACAACAGAACAAAGTACCACCACAGGTAATATGCAGAAGTATGATAACTGAGTGTGTAAACCTTGTACAATTAAAGGTCAGAAGGCAAAGCCTAGATATGTAAAAAGAAGTTGGGAACACAATCTGGCCTATATTTAGTCAGTAAGAAAAACGATGTATAATCGATCAGGTCCTATTCAGCATTTTTTACCCATTTCAAACATATATTTAAACATGTACCAAAAACATAATTGTATTTCAAATCAGTACGTCCGATATCGGTGCTACCTGTTAAGAAAACATCTTTCCATTTACCAATGACTGTCTTCAAACGATAGAGTTGTTCGGGTGAAAGGTTGTCACTCTCTATGGACACCCATTTCGTCCGCAACTTTTGTTTGATATATATATCAGACTGCTTCCCTTACCATTCGACTTTAAACATGAAGTCAGGTTAACAACCACATTCACTTCATTTAAATGACAAATAAGAGCCTTGGGACGAATATAAATTGGTTTCGCTGTCATAGTACATATGTGCACAGGCACCTTAACACAATCTCCTGTTGCTGGCAGTTTGACAACATGTGGTTTCACAATGATACCAGTTGTCGAATATGTACAGTGCTGTTCACGTTAGCCTACGCGGCATGCTTATGCTGATCCGGGACGATACATAACGTCGTGTCGTTAATGTTGGTTTTCTCTTGGAATGGCTCTATTCAATTAATGACAAACAGTTACTTAATTCATAACTGTATCTTCATTATGGTCAGAACAAACACTAATAACTCAATTGAATAGTTACTTATAACACTCTCAACAGTTTCTATTGAAATGAAATTAACAGGGTGACCGAGTTAACTGTGAACTTATTGGAACTTGGGTGTAAGATTGAATTTCTTAAATAGTGATTATTTGTTTTTTAACCATGTTTTAAATAGTGATCAACAACTTCTTAATTCGAAATAATAAAACATATTCAAAACGTTTTCCATTGAATACACGTATACACCATTCAGTAAATTTTGAATAGAGATGTTCAGTTATATAAACATGGACGTAAACACCTCGTAGAAATTGCGTGTAATCACAATACACAATACATCTCGAACAATCCTCGTATGTACATGTTTTAGTTACATTCTTATTTTCAATATGTTATAACAGTTTCCACTCACCACTATCAAAACAGGTCCTATATACCCATATCATAACATATGGAGTATCTACCATAGTAGCACAACATTAGTAGACATTACATTATTTAATACTGACATGCATAATTATATAGTTTATATACATAGTGATGATCATGTTCAATTCATCAATGTTTAGTAAGATTATTCCATGCAATTATAGTGGGATGTTTTAGTGGTTACTTTGAAAGACTTACAGACCCTTAAATCATGAAATTTGATAAACAGTTAACATAGAGCACGATCGAAAATTGTAGCACTATCTTTTGTCATAGTCAACAAATAGGTTTTACAGGAGAAATTCAAAGCAACGCTTGTAAAATGTCTTCAAATATAGATTTGATTATAAAGCAACCTTAAATTTGTTGATAATGCTCAACAATGCTTACTTTGTCTTGAGCCGTTCCACGAGAAAACAAACATTATTGACTCTGCGTAATGTCTCGACTCAGATCAGCCTGCGCAGTCCGCGCTGAATCATCCGGGCCATCACATTCCGTCTCAGGGGGATAGCGGTATAGAGTAATGATTCCTTAAACAGAAAATACACAGGGGGCGAAAAGTGTCTGCCCAGGTTAGCCTACGTGGCATGCTTAGGCTGATCGGGGACGATATATTACGTCGCGTCCTTAATGTTGGTTTTCTCTTGGAACGGCTCTATTCAATTAATGACAAAAAGTTACTTAATTCATAACTGTATCTTCATTATGGTCAGAACAAACACTAATAACTCAAATGAATAGTTATTTAGAGTGACCGAGCTAACTGTGAACTTATTGTGAACTTGGATGTAAGATTGAATTTCTCCAATAGTGGCTATTTGTTTTTTAACCATGTTTTAAATAGTGATCACGACTTTCTAATTCGAAATAATAAAACATATCCAAAACGTTTTCCATTGAATTCACGTATACACCATTCAGTAAATTTTGAATAAAGATATTCAGTTATATAAACATGGACGTAAACACCTCGTAGAAATTGTGTGTTATCACAGTACACAATACATTTTGATAAACCCTCGTATGTACATGTTTTAGTTACATTCTTATTTTCAATCTGTTATAACAGTTCCCACTCACCCATAGCAAAACAGGTCCTATATACCCATATCATAACAGCTTATGTCTATTCGTTGATAACAGTTGACAAAAAATCCACATTGTCAGATGAATATGTTCTTCTTAAATACAGGTGATTGTGGTATACCGCCATTGACACAAAACGGATATTTTATGCTTGCTTCCCAAGATACAACTCTTGGTGCGATGGCTACATTGAAATGCTGCAATGGGTTTACGACTACTCAAACTATTACTATCACATGTGGGTCGGCTGATTGGAGTTCTCCAGGAGGGACGTGCGCACTTCAAGGTTTAAGCTTTTGTTAATTATTTTGTTCATCGTTCTCAGCAATCAGTCGTTTTCCAATAATGTTTGGTTGTTATTCTGGACTCATTTATGTAAAGTGTAACATTGTACATGAGACCATTGTTCGAGATTAATAAATATGAACGTTCATGTTATAGCACAGAAAATGTGTTACGATTTACCTCTGATTAGGTACAGTTTGAGCAAGAATACGATTACAATATATAATAACACTTTTTAACAATAACATTTCCTATATAGGATGCTGCTAGCTTCTCACTGTAAAACTTCAATTCAGTTTGCGCCACAACGCATATCTACGTCTCTTCTATGTTTCCATGTTTGCCATGGAGGGACGAAACCCGTTTATAGGCTCGTTTTATCTCCATATGAGAATGGTATTAATAAGAATAATAAAGGCGAGAGATTGGTACTGTTTGTGGACTTGTACTTGTCAGTAATTTCGGTTGACATGATCTCTAACAATAACGGTGTGTAAATATCTCATAAGCCCCTTAGATAGGCTCTACCTTAATTATACATGCATCGTAGGAAAATAGCGTCAACGGTTGTGTCCTGACACGACAGTACATGTATGCTCTTTTTCTATAGCGTTAGACGGAAGTTTGATGTGTCCATCGTGGCAGTTACCAAGGATCTGTCGGCTTTAAATGCATTCCATCTCTTTCTTTTTTACACATTTTTCTGATTAATGCATTTATTTTGTCTAGATTGTGGCGCGAAACCGACGGTTGGAGACGGAGCATATGGTTTAAGTTCTGTTGCTGAACATTATTAAAACACATGTATATATGTACTGATCGGTCTGGTACGACTTAAGTACAGTTAAACATTCTTATAGCACAGTGAATAAATGAACTATACTCCAGGACTTAAAAACATGTGTGAAATAGGCATTGCTTGACTTCCCTGCTTAGGAATCAAAAGGGATACTGCTTAACAGAGTTTCTTGAACTCGTCTATGGCTAAATGGTGAACCGTGTAGAGCCATATTAGACTGGTTTGGAGCGTTGGCTAAACTAGATCTACACAAAGACTTTCTGGTTGGCTCTAGATTCTTAAAAGCAAGATTCCCTCTTTAACACATTTGTCTAATTAATGCATTTCTTTTGTCTAGATTGTGGTGCGACACCGACGGTTGGAGACGGAGCATATGTTCCGTTGGGAACGACCGTCGGATCAAAAGCGATCCTAAGTTGCATTGCAGGTTTTGCTGTTACGGATCCCAATACATGTATAGTTTGTGGATCTAATGGAGCCTGGTCAATGCCTGAGTCTGCGTGTGATCGTATGTATAAATGTTCTTTATTGTGTTATTAAAGAGATAATTCGGTCCTTACCTGTTTAAATGGCGTTTAACACAGGTGTTATTGCTCATAACTACCAGAGGAGCACATCATAACGCCATTCCATGCTATACTATTGCCAGACATAGTTATAACGTTCATTTGAATGGCTAAGATTAATCTACCATAGAAGCCCATATTCTTTTATATTGACAGACATATAGCGTTCATTTAAATGGTTTATCTAACACAGTAGCCCCGCACACCGTCATACTATTGTTTAATATTGACAGACATCATAAAACGTTCATTTAAAAGATACATATACCACAGTAGCCAAGGACAACGCCATACTAAGCTTTAATATTGACAGACATATAACGTTCATTTAAATGGTTTATCTACAACAGTAACCCAGCACAACGCTATTACATGCTTTAATATTGACAGACATTTAACGTTCATTTAAATGGTTTATCTACCACAGTAGCCCAGCACAACGTTATAACATGCTATAATATTGACATACATGTAGCGTTCTTGTAATGGTCTATCTACCACAGCAGTCCAGCACAACGTCAAAACATGCTTTAATATTTACAGAAAAATAGCGTTCATTAAAATGTTTTTTCTATCGTCACAGTAAACGCTATTACATGCTTTAATATTGACAGTCATATAGCGTTCGATTAAATGGTTTATTTACCGCAGTAGCCCAACACATCAACATTACCCGCTATAATATTGACAGACATATAGCGTTCATTTAAATGGTCTATCTACACAGTAGCCCAACACAACGACATTATCTATTACGAACTTGACAGACATATAGCATTCATGTCCATGGAGTATCTACCATAGTAGTCCAACGCCACGACATCACATGCTATACTATTGACAGACATATATCATTCATGTAATTGGTTAATCTACCACAGTAGCACAGCACAACGACATTACATGATATAATATTAACAGACATATAGCATAATCTACCACAGTAGTACAGCACAACGACATTACATTATTTAATACTGACATGCATAATTGTATCGTTTATATACATACTAATGATCATGTTCAATTCATCAATGTTTAGTAAGATTATAGTGGGATATTTTAGTGGTTACCTTGAAATACAAATGACTTATAAACCCTTAAATCATAAAATTTGATAGAAAGTTAACATAGAGCACGATCGAAAGTCGTAGCACTATCTTTTGTCATAGACAACAAAGATGTTTTACAGGAGAAATTCAAAGCAACACTTGTAAAATGTCTTCAAAACTTGATTAGATTATAAAGCAACCTTAATTGTGTTGATAATGCTCAACCACGCTTGAAAATCGCTCTATAATGTTTGTTTAACTGAATTGTCTTTTAGATTGAGCCGTTCCACGAGAAAACAAACCTTATTGACTCTGCGTGATGTATCGACCCAGATCAGACTGCGCATTTCGCGCAGACTCATCCGGGCCAAGACATTCCGTCTCAAGGGGATAGTGGTATAGAGTAATGATTCCTTAAACAGAAATCCACAGGAGGCGAAAAGTGTCTGTCCAGGTCAGCCTACGTGGCATGCTTAGGCTGGTCGAGGACGATACATTACGCAGTGTCCTTAATTCTGGTTTTCTCTTGGAAAGGCTCAATTCAATTAATGACAAAAAGTTACTTAATTCATAACTGTATCTTCATTATGGTCATAACAAACAGTAGTAACTCAAATGAATAGTTACTTATAACACTCTCAACAGTTTCTATTGAAATGAAATGAACAGAATAACCGAGCTAACTGTGAACTTATTGTGAACTTGGATGTAAGATTGAATTTCTTCAATAGTAGCTATTTGATTTTTAACCATGTTTTAAATAGTGATCAACAACTTCCTAATTCGAAATAATAAAACATTTTCAAAACGTTTTCCATTGAAAAACAAATACACCATTCAGTAAATTTTGAATAAAGATATTCAGTTATATAAACATGGACGTAAACACCTCGTAAAAATTGTGTGTAATCACAATACACAATACATTTCGAACAACCCTCGTATGTACATGTTTTAATTACATTCTTATTTTCAATCTGTTATAACAGTTCCCGCTCACTCATATCAAAACAGGTCCTATATACCCATATCATAATAGTTTATGTTTATTCTTTGATAACAGTTGACAAAAAATCCACAGTGTCACATGAATTTGTTCTTCTTAAATACAGGTGATTGTGGTATACCACCATTGACACAAAACGGATATTTTATGCTTGCTTCCCAAGATACAACTATTGGTGCGATGGCTACATTGAAATGCTGCGATGGGTTTACGACGACTCAAACTATTACTATCACATGTGGGTCGGCTGATTGGAGCTCTCCAGGAGGGACGTGCGCACTTCAAGGTTTAAGCTTTTGTTAATTATTTTGTTCATCGTTCTCAGCAATCAGTCGTTTTCCAATAATGTTTGATTGTTATTCTGGACTCATTTATGTAAAGTGTAACATTGTACATGAGACCATTGTTCGAGATTAATAAATATGAACGTTCATGTTATAGCACAGAAAATGTGTTACGATTTACCTCTGATTAGGTACAGTTTGAGCAAGAATACGATTACAATATATAATAACACTTTTTAACAATAACATTTCCTATATAGGATGCTGCTAGCTTCTCACTGTAAAACTTCAATTCAGTTTGCGCCACAACGCATATCTACGTCTCTTCTATGTTTCCATGTTTGCCATGGAGGGACGAAACCCGTTTATAGGCTCGTTTTATCTCCATATGAGAATGGTATTAATTAGAATAATAAAGGCGAGAGATTGGTACTGTTTGTGGACTTGTACTTGTCAGTAATTTCGGTTGACATGATCTCTAACAATAACGGTGTGTAAATATCTCATAAGCCCCTTAGATAGGCTCTACCTTAATTATACATGCATCGTAGGAAAATAGCGTCAACGGTTGTGTCCTGACACGACAGTACATGTATGCTCTTTTTCTATAGCGTTAGACGGAAGTTTGATGTGTCCATCGTGGCAGTTACCAAGGATCTGTCGGCTTTAAATGCATTCCATCTCTTTCTTTTTTACACATTTTTCTGATTAATGCATTTATTTTGTCTAGATTGTGGCGCGAAACCGACGGTTGGAGACGGAGCATATGGTTTAAGTTCTGTTGCTGAACATTATTAAAACACATGTATATATGTACTGATCGGTCTGGTACGACTTAAGTACAGTTAAACATTCTTATAGCACAGTGAATAAATGAACTATACTCCAGGACTTAAAAACATGTGTGAAATAGGCATTGCTTGACTTCCCTGCTTAGGAATCAAAAGGGATACTGCTTAACAGAGTTTCTTGAACTCGTCTATGGCTAAATGGTGAACCGTGTAGAGCCATATTAGACTGGTTTGGAGCGTTGGCTAAACTAGATCTACACAAAGACTTTCTGGTTGGCTCTAGATTCTTAAAAGCAAGATTCCCTCTTTAACACATTTGTCTAATTAATGCATTTCTTTTGTCTAGATTGTGGTGCGACACCGACGGTTGGAGACGGAGCATATGTTCCGTTGGGAACGACCGTCGGATCAAAAGCGATCCTAAGTTGCATTGCAGGTTTTGCTGTTACTGATCCCAATACATGTATAGTTTGTGGATCTAATGGAGCCTGGTCAATGCCTGAGTCTGCGTGTGATCGTATGTATAAATGTTCTTTATTGTGTTATTAAAGAGATAATTCGGTCCTTACCTGTTTAAATGGCGTTTGACACAGGTGTTATTGCTCATAACTACCAGAGGAGCACATCATAACGCCATTCCATGCTATACTATTGCCAGACATAGTTATAACGTTCATTTGAATGGCTAAGATTAATCTACCATAGAAGCCAATATTCTTTTATATTGACAGACATATAGCGTTCATTTAAATGGTTTATCTAACACAGTAGCCCCGCACACCGTCATACTATTGTTTAATATTGACAGACATCATAAAACGTTCATTTAAAAGATACATATACCACAGTAGCCAAGGACAACGCCATACTAAGCTTTAATATTGACAGGCATATAACGTTCATTTAAATGGTTTATCTACAACAGTAACCCAGCACAACGCTATTACATGCTTTAATATTGACAGACATTTAACGTTCATTTAAATGGTTTATCTACCACAGTAGCCCAGCACAACGTTATAACATGCTATAATATTGACATACATGTAGCGTTCTTGTAATGGTCTATCTACCACAGCAGTCCAGCACAACGTCAAAACATGCTTTAATATTTACAGAAAAATAGCGTTCATTAAAATGTTTTTTCTATCGTCACAGTAAACGCTATTACATGCTTTAATATTGACAGTCATATAGCGTTCGATTAAATGGTTTATTTACCGCAGTAGCCCAACACATCAACATTACCCGCTATAATATTGACAGACATATAGCGTTCATTTAAATGGTCTATCTACACAGTAGCCCAACACAACGACATTATCTATTACGAACTTGACAGACATATAGCATTCATGTCCATGGAGTATCTACCATAGTAGTCCAACGCCACGACATCACATGCTATACTATTGACAGACATATATCATTCATGTAATTGGTTAATCTACCACAGTAGCACAGCACAACGACATTACATGATATAATATTAACAGACATATAGCATAATCTACCACAGTAGTACAGCACAACGACATTACATTATTTAATACTGACATGCATAATTGTATCGTTTATATACATACTAATGATCATGTTCAATTCATCAATGTTTAGTAAGATTATAGTGGGATATTTTAGTGGTTACCTTGAAATACAAATGACTTATAAACCCTTAAATCATAAAATTTGATAGAAAGTTAACATAGAGCACGATCGAAAGTCGTAGCACTATCTTTTGTCATAGACAACAAAGATGTTTTACAGGAGAAATTCAAAGCAACACTTGTAAAATGTCTTCAAAACTTGATTAGATTATAAAGCAACCTTAATTGTGTTGATAATGCTCAACCACGCTTGAAAATCGCTCTATAATGTTTGTTTAACTGAATTGTCTTTTAGATTGAGCCGTTCCACGAGAAAACAAACCTTATTGACTCTGCGTGATGTATCGACCCAGATCAGACTGCGCATTTCGCGCAGACTCATCCGGGCCAAGACATTCCGTCTCAAGGGGATAGAGGTATAGAGTAATGATTCCTTAAACAGAAATCCACAGGAGGCGAAAAGTGTCTGTCCAGGTCAGCCTACGTGGCATGCTTAGGCTGGTCGAGGACGATACATTACGCAGTGTCCTTAATTCTGGTTTTCTCTTGGAAAGGCTCAATTCAATTAATGACAAAAAGTTACTTAATTCATAACTGTATCTTCATTATGGTCATAACAAACAGTAGTAACTCAAATGAATAGTTACTTATAACACTCTCAACAGTTTCTATTGAAATGAAATGAACAGAATAACCGAGCTAACTGTGAACTTATTGTGAACTTGGATGTAAGATTGAATTTCTTCAATAGTAGCTATTTGATTTTTAACCATGTTTTAAATAGTGATCAACAACTTCCTAATTCGAAATAATAAAACATTTTCAAAACGTTTTCCATTGAAAAACAAATACACCATTCAGTAAATTTTGAATAAAGATATTCAGTTATATAAACATGGACGTAAACACCTCGTAAAAATTGTGTGTAATCACAATACACAATACATTTCGAACAACCCTCGTATGTACATGTTTTAATTACATTCTTATTTTCAATCTGTTATAACAGTTCCCGCTCACTCATATCAAAACAGGTCCTTTATACCCATATCATAACAGTTTATGTTTATTCTTTGATAACAGTTGACAAAAAATCCACAGTGTCACATGAATTTGTTCTTCTTAAATACAGGTGATTGTGGTATACCACCATTGACACAAAACGGATATTTTATGCTTGCTTCCCAAGATACAACTATTGGTGCGATGGCTACATTGAAATGCTGCGATGGGTTTACGATGACTCAAACTATTACTATCACATGTGGGTCGGCTGATTGGAGCTCTCCTGGAGAGACGTGCGCTCTTCAAGGTTTAAGCTTTTGTTAATTATTTTGTTCATCGTTCTCAGCAATCAGTCGTTTTCTAATAATGTTTGGTTGTTATTCTGGATTCATTTATGTAAAGTGTAAAATTGTACATGAAACCATTGTTCGAGATTGATAAATATGAACGTTCATGTAATAGCACCGAAAATGTGTTACGATCTAGCTCTGATTTGGTACGGTTTGGGCAAGAATGCGTTTACAATATATAATAACACTTTTTAACAATATCCTATATAGGATACTGCTATCTGCTCACTGTAAAACTGCGTCTCTTCTATGTTTCCATGTTTGCCATGGAGGGAAGAAAACCGTTTATGGGCTCAGTTTATCTCCATATGAGAATGGTATTAATAAGAATAATATAGACGAGAGATTGGTATTGTTCGTAGACTTGTCCGTAATTTCGGTTGACATGATCTCTAATAATAACGTTGCATAACGATCTCATAAGGCAATGGACGAGCCCCTTAGAGATGCTCTACCTTAAATATACATGCATTGTAGGAAAATAGCGTAAACGGTTATGTCCTAAAACGACAGTACAGACATGTTCTGTATTTAATGGGTTAGACGGAAGTTTGATGTGTCCATCATAGCAGTTAATAATGATCTGTAGGCTTTAAATGTATTATATCTCTTTCGTTTTACGCATGTGTCTGATTAATGCATTTATTGTGTCTAGATTGTGGCGCGTCACGGACATCGACGGTTGGAGACGGAGCATATGCTTAAAGTTCTGGTGCTAAACATTATTAAAACGCGTGTACATATGATCTGATCGGCTTGGTATGACTAAAGTACAGTTAAACATTATTATAGTCACAGTGAATAAATGAACTATACTCCAGGAGCATCAATCTTAAACTAATAATAAGACGTGTGGAAAAGGCATTGCTTACACTTCCATGCTTAAGAATCAAACTGGATACTGCTTAACAGAGTTTTGGCTAAAACGTGAACCGTGTAGAGCCATATTAGATTGATTTGGAACGTTGGCTTAACTAGATCTACACAAAGACTTTCGAGTTGGCTCTCGGGTTTCGCCGCTCATATATTCTTAAAAGCAAGATTCCGTCTATTTCCTTTAATACATTTATCTGATTAATGCATTTCTTTTGTCTAGATTGTGGTGCGACACCGACGGTTGGAGACGGAACTTATGTTCCGATGGGAACGACTGTCGGATCAAAAGCGATCCTAAGTTGCAACGCAGGTTTTGCTGTTACGGATCCCAATACATGTATCGTTTGTGGATTTAATGGATCCTGGTCAATGCCTGAGTCGGCGTGTGATCGTAAGTATAAATTTCCGTTATTGTTTAATCAAAGAGATAGTTCGTCCCCTCACTGTCGAAATGTCGTTTATTGCAAATAACTACCAAAGAAGCCAAGCATGATACGGTGTAATATCAAAAGGCATGTAGCGTTCCTGTAAATGGTTTATCTAACAAAGTAGATCAGCATAACGCCATTACATGATGTAATACTGGCAGACATATAAGGTCTATGTTAATGCCTTTATATTGACTAAATAGTGACATTATTTATTCTGTCTCTTTCATGATCCAGCTGATTTATATGATAAAATATATCATGACAAAACTGTTCCTAATATTACCAGTGGAACATGCATGTAGTATTAGTATTGCGATATATTAACCCTTTCCTACATCCAAACGCATCCTGACTCCTCTGCTGCATGTTTGTTTAAGGTGTTCTGGGTTAATAATTACAAGTAACGTTACAAATGGTCGCAGCGGTTGTAGTTTTGGTTGACATCACCATCATCCCCGGGCCCCATTCCCATTGATGTTGTTACATAGACTCAGCTCTGATGCACTGATTGTGACTTCAGGTCTAAGTCAGGAAAAAAGAGAGAGAAATGTAACGGGGATGGGTTATAAGTACAACTACCACTTCTACGGCCTTTGTCGTAGAAGCCGGTTTTTATAGCGACGTTTGTAGAATGGTTGTCTTTTTCACAAAGTTCAGCAACGTACTTAGCGGTTAGTGCCTGGGTAGGTGACCCGCGATGGCTTAACTCCGTGAGGGACCCGGTAAACGTTACATAACGTTTATGTTAATGGTTTATCTACCATTATAGCCGAACACAACGCCATTAAATGCTATAATATTGACAGGCATGAGCCATCACGCGAGAAAACCAACAGTATGGCCTCTGCGTAATGTATTGACCCAGATCAGCCAGCGCAGTCCGCGCAGACTGATCTGGACCGACACATTTCGTCTCAGGGGCATGCTTAGGCTGATCCGGGTCGATACTTTACGCAGATTCCACAATGTTGGTTTTCTCGCGGGACGGCTCACATATTGATTAACATATGCCCTTAATTATCAATGCTTAGGAAGATTTCTTCCATACAATAATGCTGGGCTGTTTTTAATGGTAAAAGTAAAGAAGCAGACCCTGTAATAATACAGATTCGATAAAATGAAACTAGAACACGTTTGACATTTGTAGCTCTATCTTGTGTCATATACAACAGAGCTTTTTTACAGGAGAAATATATGAGAAAATAACATATGAAAGATGTATTCAAATATCGATTTTCTTTTTGTCTTTTTGTTTATAAAGCCAACTTATACCTGTTGATAATGCTGAACCACTCTTGCAATTTCTGTTACATGTCTGTTTGATTTACAGTGTATTTTAAATTAAATAAAGTATTTACTTTATTCATAACTGTAGCTTCATCATGGTCCGCAAAAACTACACACCACTTCTGTGATAACTCGAATGAATAGTTAGTAAAAAACATCCTGAAGACTTTTCTTTAAATAAAATGAGCAAAGCGACCGAGCTAACTGTGAACTTATTGTGAGCGTGGATGTAAGCTAAGATTGAAATTCTTCAATAATGGCTATTCGTTTACCAATTATGTTTTTCAACAATGATCAAATACTTCCTAAATTGAAATATTAAAAAATCAAAAAACTGTTTGCATAGAATCACAGGCGTCCGAATTTCTATTACAGCAAAAAATGCTGAAAATCACAAAATAACTCGCCAAAATACTCAAATTGTCTCTCTATATTGTCTATACGCTATGCAAAATTATCGTAATGGTTATTTGGGGAATCCCGCACGTGTTACTATAAATAGCACCTCTTTACGTCCATATAGTGTAATAATAATGACAAGGTGTGCAACGGCGTTTCTCCCCCTTGCTCGATTCGGGCAATAATTTCCGCCGAAATACGCCTAAACCGACCTAGTCTCAGGTAGAGACAGGTTCACAAATGATTTTTCTCCTGATGCACAACATCAAAATTTGCCAACCGACCAACACGCCGGCGTTCTTAAGCTAACTGTTCATTATTTTTGGAAATTCGCCGAGTTCCCGACCGCCATGCGCTGACGTCACACTAATAACAATTCTGCGGCGACGGATTGATCAAACTACGATTTAATATATGGTCTAACAAATAATGTTTATACTTCTTTCTAAAACGTACAAATATATAGCGTATTTTTTATGAATAATTTTATTTTTGGAAGAAAAATGATTAAATACCAAGTCCAACGAACATTGCTCAGGTACAATATTCTAAAAAAAGCGCGTCAATACGCGTTAAATATACGCTGCAGAACGTGATTATTGTGACGTCAGCGCATGGCGGTCGGGAACTCGGCGAATTTCCAAAAATAATGAACAGTTAGCTTAAGAACGCCGGCGTGTTGGTCGGTTGGCAAATGTTGATGTTATGGATCAGGTGAAAAATCATTTGTGAACCTGTCTCTACCTGAGACTAGGTCGGTTTAGGCGTATTTCAGCGGAAATTATTGCCCGAATCGAGCAAGGGGGAGAAACGCCGTTGCACACCTTGTCATTATTATTACACCATATGGACGTAAAGAGGTGCTATTTATAGTAACACGTGCGGGATTCCCCAAATAACCATTACGATCATTTTTCATAGCGTATAGACAATATAGAGAGACTATTTGAGTATTTTGGCGAGTTATTTTGTGATTTTCGGCATTTTTTGCTGTAATAGAAATTCGGACGCCTGTGATAGAATACACGTACACACCATGGAGTAGATATTGGTTAAAGATATTCAGTTGTATGAGCATCGCCGTTAAACACCTGTTAGAAAATGCGATACACAATACATCGTATATACACGATTTAATTACATGTACGTTTTTCATTCTACTATTACAGTACCCATATTATAGGAATCCCGAGACACCCATACCATAACAGTTTATTTTATTTCGATAAAATATGTCAAACAATCCACAGTGTCACGTGAAATGAATGCTAATGTTTCTCTTCTTAAAAGCAATAATAACAGTATGTATTGGTTAAAGATATTCAGTTGTATGAGCATCGCCGTTAAACACCTCGTAGAAATTGCGATACTCAATACATTTCGAACAACCCTCGTATATACACGATTTAATTACATGTTGTTTTTCAATCTTCTATTACAGTACCCATATTATAGGAATCCCGAGACACCCATACCATAACAGTTTATTTTCATTCGATAAAAGTTGTCAAACAATCCACACTATCACGTGAAATGCTAATGTTTCTCTTCTTAAAAGCAAAAATAACAATGTATTTAGTCGTACACGTACGTTAAAATAACATAACATATTTCCTACTCATCCATAGAATATCGATGTCTTTTTGTTTATAACAGTTGATTGCGGTATACCGCCATTGGCAGCAAACGGATATTTTATGCTTGCTTCCCAAGATACAACTCTTGGTGCGAACGCTACATTGAAATGCTGCGATGGATTTACGACGACTCAAACTATTACTATCGCATGTGGGCCGGCTAACTGGAGCTCTCCAGGAGAGATGTGCACACCTATAGGTTAAAACTTTTGCTAATTATTTTGTTCATCGTTCTCAGCAATCAGTTCTTTTCCAAGAATGTGTGGCAGACGGTCATTGCCAATTTAAGTAAAGTTTTTAAAATTGTACATGATGCCATTGTTCAAGATTGATAAATATAAGAGTTCATGTAAAATGATACAGGGCTATTTGTTTTAGCTATATGCACGATAGAGATATCTAACTTGATTTGTTTGACTCTTAATGTAGTTACATGCAAAACGTTTACCAGAGTTTCTAAGTAAAAAGGGCTATAATTTGCATTGTATGCAGGATAGTGTTATCTTACTTCACAATTTACATAGGTGTAATAGTTGGAAAGGGTCGTATAAAGTGTCATTACACTACATCTAGTAGTAACTGAGCTATGTTTCAATACATGTACTTGCATATTAAACCTTAATAAAGGTGTGACGTCGACGGCTCAGGGTGAGTGCCATAACTCTGATATTCCCCCGAAAAGTCGAGCTAAAAACCTATCGGAAGCGTGTTTAACGCGACAATCTTAAAACTGCGATATTTGTGGAAGTCACCCAAAACCTTTTATAATTTTCGGGAGAAAAACCAATTGAAATGCCTGGTTTATTTTAGAAACATTCTTTCTTAAAGGTAGGAGACAAGTTTGAAAACAGTGTATGTGACATGGTTAAAATTTTACTAGTAACCGTTAGCTATACCAATTACAAACCAGTCCTACCTATACCATAGCAACGCACGAACATGTGAGGCGATCATGTTGGATCAAGTTGGACATATCCTAACTTCCGTTGTAGATGGGAAACAGTCGGTAGGAATCTGATCGTAGCATCGGTACGTTCTTCAACCTCGAGAAGTTGGAATTCGGGTGACATTACTCAATACATAGTTGTCATTGCCATAGTTCCCAGAACTACACTAATTACCTTCATTGTTGGCTACCTTGATAGGCAAAACATATATGCATTAATATACTAACACAATTTGTTAAAATTATCAAACAGCTTTTACTTTTAGAAAAACAAGAAATATACCTATCAAAATGGCTGTCAGTGGAGGTAAATAGTGTAGTTTTAAAAACTGTATTAATTCACAGAGTGTCCGTCGGAATGGATGAATCCTGGAGATAGGCGTAGTTGTTATTTTTTCGGAAATACGGAGTTATATTACAGTGAAGCTGTGGTAAGTATATAGCTTTACGAATGAGCCCTTTCTTGACAAAAGGTATACATTCGCTTTTTGAAAATGTGTAGAGCATATCAGCATTTGCATCAGAATATTATGACCAAGACTTCAATAAGATTGTCAGAGGGATCTGGTAGAGCGTCCGCCTTTGTGAGACCAGGTTTCGAACCCTTAATGGCACATACAAAATATTTTGAAATAGTATAAATGACTTATCGCCTGGGAAATTCAGGGTTGCCGGTATACATGTAGCAAACTGATTGATGACAAAGTTGTCCGGATAAATAGTACCGATAGTACTGAAACATTACTCAGGTAACCCTGTGACATAACTATTATACTGTTGAAAACGCCGTAAATCACCATTCAAACCAACAAAGAAAACAAATACATTTATAAGATAAAATATATCATTATTCTATAGAAATAAAAACGTGGCAAAGTGAGGAAATGCTGCTAAGTCATCAAAATGCGAAGGTAAATTAATACAAAGTCTTAATATCAAAGGACATAAGAATAATAGGTATAATCAAATGTTATTGTTTATTTCATGTTATGTTATTGCAGACTTTCTGTGACAAATTTGATAACGGGGTTAATGATAGTAATCTTGTTCAAGTCGATTCCGTAGAAGAACTGCTGTACTTGAAAGATTTTATGCTAACGCGAGCTCTCCAGCCAGTTTTTGGTAAGTAGTATATTAGTGCCTGGCTTTGTCCCCTAGCACTTAATCCTTCTTCTTATTGGAGAGTTTGTTCATGATGATGATAATGACCATGCAATTTATGATGATTATGAAGCTCAAATATTCATAAAATATCTTGAAATCATTGCTGTAACAGAGACTTTAAGCTCCTAAAATAAAGTATTCTTGGAATATATTTGGATCTGGACATACAGATTGACATCGATATGTTTTAATTTGTGACAGTAAGGAAACTGTGAAACAAATATATTGAGCTATGATCCAAGAAAACCAAGTATATGTTATTATGTCACGAAACGAAATACTGTTTGACTTGCTTGCGGACCTTGGCACCGGTCGCGAATGCTCTTATGTTTTTCTTCGCAGACAGTTTTTCAATTTACTGTTTATTATACATTTCTTCGTTTAAACATATTATAGGTCATTAAGTGAGTCGCCAAATGGTTGATAAGACAGAAAGGGAAACAATACATCAATGAATATATAGGTTTGAATTAAATCAATAAGTGTGCATAACCTTTCTACATACATTCAATAAACCCCTGATCCTCTTTACGCGGAAGTCTCGAGTGTAAATTGATCATCTGCGCAGAGTGTCTAATTTGAAGACGTAGATAGACGTGTCTTGAAGCTGAAAGGTCCAGTCTGATATGTGTTCATAGTTGGGTTCCATAACTGCAGCACTCTGAATTGTAATATAGAGGTGTTTACTTCGACACCGTGCAATGAGAGAACATGTATCGAATAACATTTTAAGGTTAACAAGTACAAATATTGCTTAAATTTAATCAGGGGGAAAAGGTTGCACGGTGGAGCGAAACTGTCTTAAGACGAACTATACTATATTCGCTTAGTCCATATACGGACCCATGTGCAGCAGACGAATTATTGTTGGAAAAGGAGAAATTCTGTTTGAACAGTATACTATCATTTATAGAAATATACATATATTTGGTATAAATGTTTCCAAAGTGGTCTGTTGTCGAGTTTATTAATACAGGTAGTACTTCAATTATGGATGTGGATGAGCAAGTAAACAATTGTGAGACATTAAAGAAAATCAGGAACCAAGTAAACAAAATCATAGAGTACATTATTATTTTCTACGAAGTTGTGTATGTTCTTCAATAGCAGACGGACAGACAGGCATACTTAATCGGAATAAATCACTCTGAGCCTTCCGTTCAAGTGATACGAAAGATAACCCTACCCTGTAGAACGTGAACACATCATGGGCAGTTGCTATGTATCGAAAGTGTATATTAATAATAACTCAATGTGAAAAATGGAGAAACTGCACACCAAGAGCCATTTCTTTTTCTTCTTTTGCCTCAATGTTTTCAGCAATCTTCTACTGCAGATGCCTCTACCCTAAATAAAATTTAAAACTTTCAATACATTTATTAAAATAGCATAATCGTTTTATTCAAAACCTTTACAGCTTTTAATTAAGTCTCAATCTGACTAAAGTACACGATCTGACCAAATGTAAGATCTGATGGCAATCAATTCGAATTCATCTTCTTGTTTTATAGGATTTCCAATATCGCTATTTTTAGATCCACCAAGCTATTTTTATTTGAACCAATCAGAGGACTCGTTTCAACAAACATTTGGCTTAACCTTCAAAATGGCGTCAATTGACGAAGTTCTGCAAATTTAAAATATACCATTTAAAACCAGAGCAAAGAGCACTTTTCGATGCTGTATGGTCAGGGAAAGACTGTTTCAGTGTTTTTGGCTCATTTCCGCATTTGAAGCCATGATGCGGTCGGCATAAGAACTATACACGCATGTAAAATGGGATCCCATGCTAAATATAGATTATTTTTTTGGTAAATATATACTTTTACTTTCACTTTTAAAAACGTGAAAGCAAGGTTTTGATTGGCTGGCGGAAAGGTCGTCTGAACGTGACCCCCCCTATCGATTGTCCTCAGATCCTATGCGTAGCGTTAATAGGAGATGATTTTAATGAGATTGATTAAGTTTTTACATATGTTTACTCTTTGCTTGTCTCATCTATTTATATATTGGTCACACGATAAACATATTTATAAATAGATTTCGGTACTTTACATCTTAGATGTAAGTCTGCCGAGGTGTTCCGAAAGCCTTTAACCGGAAATTATATAACATTAATGACCAGTATAGTTGTTTATAATATTATCGCAATAACGAGCATCAATTTAACAAATACTATAAATATTGGAAATTTATATTTCATTTTTAGCCATATTCTTCTACGGCTATGTTTGCTAGTTAAATAAATTACAGTTGAATAACAAAGTAAGATATAGATAAAGAGGAACTAGTGGAAAATTGTCAAAAGTGTCATTGAATGAAAACCTTACCTCCTGAAGCGCCTGCGAAGCCATTAAAATGGTATAAAAGTCCTATGGAAAGGATGCACATCGAGCGTGTAGATTATATAGGACATAACTTTCGGATAACCATAGATTGTTATTCAAAGTTGATAGAAATGTTTCTGATGACTAGTGCAACTAGCGAAAACACTTCTGATCAACCAAGATTAATTCTTACAGCAACAGGAGTACCAGAAGAAATTGATTGTGACAATGTTCAACAATTCCTTTCGTCTGAATTTAAGAATTTTGTCAGGAATAGTGGAATACACTTTGATTCCGCCATATCATCCTTATTTAAACGGTTTAGCAGGGCACCGTAACTTATTCTTTATCAGTTGAAGAATAAACCCAAAAGGTAGGCAAAATAGGACAAAAAGAGCAATGTTACCCTTAATTCAAACATATCACCCAATAAAAAGGCAGGGGGCTAGTATAGAATTCAAGAGCTGGCGAGATACTCAAAACAAAAGGCAATTTGCGGAATCAGTTAGAATTAATGTAACTTCTTCATAGTCATGACAATGGTCAGAATTATTAAATAATAAATGGCTAGCATTTGAAAGCACGTCAGACTGAAACAATATTCGGTGGTTTTGAAAAAAATGACCGTTACGACCAAATTACATACTAATATAGTCGTACTGTGATATTAACCGTTTTTTCAAGAGGCTACCTGTACGGCTAGATTGCAAACAGGGACGATTCTGATCAGCTTTGTGCAGTGTTGGTTCATGATCTGAACCTTTTTTGGTCGCCGACACACGAGGTTGTCCGAATGAGCCGTATCGAGCGCGTGTTAATCGTATTACATCTCTGTAACCGTGTCACATATGATACGTTCCACGAGAAAACCAACATTCTCTGCATAAAGTATCGACCCGGACCAGCCTAAGCATGCCGCGCTGGCTAACCCGGACATACGCGTTTTGCCTCCTGTGGATTTTCTGTTTCAGGAGTCATTACTCTATACCTCTTTCCCACTAAGACGGAATATGTCGGCCAAGATTAGCCTGCGCGTACTGCACATGCTGATCTAAATCGAAACATTACGCATAGTCCATTATGTTGGTTTTGTCGTATAATGGCTCATATAAGTATTAAAACACACGTGGGTCTAACCTTTTCTGTATATGTTATTTAAAGGGGTATCTTTTGCCGGAATAGAGAAAAACCACATGAACTTTAAATGTCACTCAAAACATTGAAAATGAAAGGGGAAATATATTCCAATTTCTCACCTAGATTATAGCCTAAAGGCATATGTTTTCTTCTTTTTTTTCAAATTTGGAATGACATTTAAAGTTCATGTGTTTAATAAATGAAACAATATCAAAAAATCTTTTAAGTCAAAATTGAACTTTAAAGAAATTCAGAATTCACATGACCCACCCACTTTAGCTTTTTTCAGCAAATGACACCACCTTCAGTTACTTCTGGGTCTAAAATGTATGCAAACGAACAGTGAAGGCTCTGGTGAGTCGTACGGCTCAATTATTTTCTTCGATTTCATGTCATAGGGTACTGGAATGACCTGTTCCAAGCAACTACAAATACAAATGAGGTATGGAGAAGTTCAGGAGACAAATTAGTCGGTAAGTTAATGAAAATATATACCCCGGACACTATATTTTGGCTGATTCATTATTTATAAACAAATACCTGCAGGCAGATATTTACCCAAGGACACTATGGTTTTGCTGATTGATTGTGTATAAACAAATACATGCAGACATACACCGAAGACACTATATTTGAAATGTTTGAATGTTTATAAATGCGTAAGTAAGTAAGTAAGTAAAGGTATCCGGACACTATTATTTTGACAGACTGTTTGTTTATAACAAATTCCTGTATATCTATATTCTAATTTCTTTTTATTATTTCACTGTCATCGTTACATTTACTATTTGACATTATATATTGTTATTTAAATGTTAACTGAATCATATAAATACGTTACCGCAAGTGATTTAAATATCATGTGCGCTACCTACAAATCTAACTGTGTTATCTGTGGATAATACGTTTAACACTGGATATTGTACTTAACTCAATATATTTTATCGTTGTGTCGAAATTGTAAATTGAGTAGAGAACGCCACAAACCTAGTTTAATTCAACATGTTTACTAATGAGCGAACACTTTACTTCGGCTAAACGATTGTTTGTGATGAACAAATACGTGTATATCTATATTATGAACACTACAGTGTAGCTGAGCAGCTCTTAAATGATGAACACATACATGAACATCTATATTCTGAACATTATGTTTTGGCTGAACGGTTGTTAATGAACAAATACCTATAGAAATATAGTCTGAATATTATATTATGGCTAAACGGTTGTTAATGAAGAATAGCTGTAGAAATAAAGTCTGAATACCATATTGTGACTGAACGGTTGTTAATGAACAAATACCTGTAAATCTATAGTCTTCACATTACATTGTGGCTGAACGTTTGTCAATGAAAAAATACCTGTAAATCTATAGTCTGCACATTACATTGTGGCTGAACGTTTGTCAATGAACAAATACCTGTAAATCTATAGTCTGCACATTACATTGTGGCTGAACGTTTGTCAATGAACAAATACCTGTAAATCTATAGTCTGCACATTACATTGTGGCTGAACGTTTGTCAATGAACAAATACCTGTAGATCTATTGCCTGAACGTTATACTGTGGCTGAACGATTGTTTATGTACAAATACCTGTATACATATAGTCTGCACATTAAAGTGTGGCTGAACGATTGTTATTGAAGAAATACAGTCTGAATATTGTATTGTAGCTGAACAGTTGGTAATGAACAAATACTCTGAACATTATAATGTGACTGAACGATTGTTAACGATTGTTAATGAACACATATCTGTAGATGTGTAACACTGTATCTTGGCTGATATATTAAGGAAAACTCATGTTTGTTTTGGTATTCAATTTCTTAATGAAAGATTATAAAAGATCAAAGTAGATGAACATTAGACGTCACGAGTGTGCATGATAATGTCCGGGTGCGCACTTTTGAAATTGCGATTGCATTTACGACCAGTGTAGATTCCGACCGACCTACGCACCGCTCAGCTGAACTGATTTTGCACTGTCCGATATTTAGTTATAAAAGCTTCAAGAATCATACGTAAAGCAGTGTCCATTTAGATCTTAAGCATGGTTGCACAGGCAAGTATTTTTTTAAAGTGCGCAATAATTACGTTAAGGTTTGTTTTCCCATAATACAGCTCATTCGTCTATTTTTCAATTAGCTTTAGTCGATGACTGGAATGCGGGTGAACCAAACGGGCACAATGAGTCTTGTACTCAGTTTAGAGAATCAGTTGGCTACGAATACAACGACCTTCCGTGCGTTAACAGCGTCCGTGACTCAGAAAAAAACAGCAGAACAAATTTCGTACTTTGTGAAATAAATTTTTTAGATTAATTTTGTAATTATATACAAGCTACATAGATGCACCGGAGATCCAGACGACATTTTGAAACTAAAAATCTCGTTAAAATCCTGTATCCATATGTGGTAAAGACTTAAAAGTATTTTTATACTAATACGAACGTGAACACTAATTGTGTTTGCAACTGTATAAAAGTATAATAATAATAATAATAATGCTTCCATATATATGTCTTACGCTTTTATGAAACTATCCTATATGAACTGAAATTCATTTTTATATTCTGCATGATTTGTGGTACATAAACGTATATGCATATATTATGAAAAACGTTTAAAGTTAAACACAGTATTTGTATAAACAAATAAACTTTCATTTCTTTGGATATTTCGTCTCTTATGACTCCTGAATTTAAAACGTACAAAGCATAGTTTGTACATGCATAAATAAATAAATGTACAATATATTTTAATAATTTCGTATCTTATTTTCTACCATATCAAGAACATACTAACGAAAAAACAATTTTACATTGTATATGTGTATGAATAAACTTATATTTCAAGTGGATAAAGATGGTCTTAAATCGACCACATAGTAATTGGTTAGGTGGATTTGGAGAAGATGACATTTAAAGTTCAATTGAACCCTTTTCTGATGCCACCAGATTGTTATTTATTTCGGCCAATCTATATAGCTTCTACCATGACTGCAATGAGTTTCAACAGATCAAGTTCGCTTGAATAATTGAACGGATTAGGAGTAGATGTAAATTGAAGCTTTGAGTTCATTTAACCTCATATCTGATGCTGAAAAATTGCTTAGTCCTTCAGACAATCAAAATGGCTTCTATCAATTGTGTACCGCCTTTGTGGTTTAGTGGTAGAGTGTCCGTTTAGGGTGCAGGAAGAAGAGAGATATATCTCCGGCCGGGTCATACTAAAGACTTTAAAATGGAAGTAATGGCTGTCCTTCTTGATGTTAGGGGATGCGGAGCAAACAAATATTGACTGACTAGTGTCAGGATAAATAAACTAGTAGTACTTGTAACTTATCCAGGAAACATGTGATATAGCTGAAACAATAGTGGCCCCGGATCGTTCATCAAATAGTCAATGACAACAACTCTTTCGAACTTGGCCTAGATATCATTACAAGACAATCCCTCTGACAAAATACTGCTTCCAGACTGTTAACAATATTTTCCTTCAATTTGGCCTAGTGACCTAGATTTTTTTATCAGACATGACCAACATTCAAATCTTACAATCTACAAAACACCAATTCAAGTTGAAAATGGGGCCTCCTCCAGTGTTTACAGAAAATTCCTTCAATTTGACATTGCACCTAAGATTTCTTTCCGAAATGACCCATATTCGAACCCGCCCTATATATTATCAAGACATACCTTCTGGCAAAGTTTCAAGCTGCTGAATAACAAAATAGAATCTCTGCAGCAGTGTTAACAAGATATTTCTCAAATTTGGCCTAGTGACTTAGATTTTGACGAGTTATGACCTATATTCAAACTTAGCCTAGATATCATCAAGCCATTTTTTCTGACAAAGTTTCATTATTTTTAAGTTAAAAATGCGGCATTCAGAGTGTTAACAAGATTTTCCTTCAATTTAATCTAGTGACCTAGTTTTTGACCTGACATGACCAATATTTGAACTTGGCCTAGAAATAAGCAAGATAAAACAACAGAATAAGTTTCATGAAGATTAGATGATAATAGTGAGTTTTAATAAGCAAATTATTGACAACAGTAGACAACTGACGGAAAAAAGGCTATCACAAAAACCCACCATGAGAACTGTTTGCTCAGGTAAGCTATCAATGTTGAAAGCATCATAAAACACCAAACAATCAATCATTAACCTACTAGTTGTGTAAAGGGGTGCTAAGGGATAATTTCTACGTCTTTAATTTGAAAGCAGACAAGCAATTTAAGTCTTTCATTAGAATGACATTTTGTAATTTTGCCCCTTTCCTGAACCCACCTATATTCAAACTTAGCTTAGATATCATCAAGCCATTTTTTCTGACAAAGTTTCATTATTTTTAAGTTAAAAATGCGGCCTCCAGAAAGTTAACAAGATTTTCCTCCAATTTAATCTAGTGACCTGACATGACCAATATTTGAACTTGGCCTGGAAATAAGCAAGATAAAACAACAGAATAAGTTTCATGATGATAAGATGATAATAGTGAGTTTTAATAAGCAAATTATTGACAACAGAAGACAAATGACGGAAAAAAGGCTATCATAAAAACCCACCATGAGAACTGTTTGCTCAGGTGAGCTATAAATGTTGAAAGCATCATAAAACACCAAACAATCAATCATTAATCTACTAGTTGTGTAAAGGGGTGCTAAGGGATAATTTCTACGTCTTTAATTTGAAAGCAGACAAGCAATTAAAGTCTTTCACTAGAATGACATTTTGTAATTTTTCCCCTTTCCTGAACCCACATGGCTGCCATGTTATGGCTTGACAGTTTTTTAGAGGATCACCCGAAGATCGTTTCTGCATAATTATCTTGGAATTTGGCAAGCGATTTCAGAGGAGAAGAATTTAAAAGTTTTGCAATTTTCACCCCTTTCTGATCCCTGGCAACCAAAGTTCTATATCAAACTTAAGTCGTTGAACAATTTTTGATGAGGGTCACCAAGAGAATATTCATGTGACGTTTGATTAATTAACCCTTTCCCTGCTATAGACGATTTCTGATTCCTCTGCAGCAGACGGCTTTTTGAAAACATGTCATCAAAAGAAGAAATTGCTCAAAAAGAGCAATTTCTCCTTTTGTCACCATGTTTTCCACTCTATTCAATAGTTGTACTTTCATTTAAAGGGAGTTTGCAATTGATTTCGGGAATGTTTTCAAAGTCGTCTGCTGAAGATTTGTTGTATGTGGGAAAGAGTTAAAATTGCACCACCAGTTCCAGAGAAGAAGATTTGATGTACAATGGACAGTGAGTGATCACAATAGATAACAATGAGCCTTCGAATTGAAGTTGATCTAAAAATAAGTAAAATGTGTAACATTAAAGATCAAATCTTAACTTTAATTGTTATAAATATTGTATGTATTCTTACATTCTCACATACAAAGAATTTGATTCAGATTATTTTGAAATTGTCAAAGTCTGGAGGAAAGCTGTATAATGTAAGATAGTACAATTCTGAGATAATATGCAAATCTTAAAGGGAAAAATAGAAATTAATCATCATGAGAAAGTTCTGTTTTTTCCCCTCTCTATGTGTTAACATGTTTCCTGCTTCTGATACATCAGCAGTAGTAGTCTGTAAGGGGTAAAGGGATAACCCGTTGTTACATGTAGATGCTTTCTGAAGCCTCTGAAGCTGACAAATTTTAAAAACAGTTTGACAAAAAGAAATATTGCTCATAATGAGTAATTTCCCCTGTTGCCAACATGTTTTCAACTATATTCAAAAATAATACTTTTGAATATAGAAATTTTCCAAAATGTTGTCTAAATGTCTTCAAAGTGGTCTGCTACATATTTGTTGGATGTTGGAAAGGGTTAAGAAAACTGAAATTACTCTAAAATGTATGTACCTGTATAATTTAAAACAAAAGAAATATTTTGTTTTCTTATTGTCAGTTAGGACTACTTTTTTATTTACCCATCTTATATTCAATTGTTGAAAATTAATTTCAAATGTAAATAGATATACTAATATATATATATATAGACAATTAAAACAAGCTTTAAGATAACACAGGGGACCTTCTCTATCTCAATAGCAATACACCGGTATTTACACTAGGATTTTGTTGACTGGAACAACCAGTTTAATAATAGCTTTTAATAGCACATGATCTAGTGTTCGGTTAGTTAGTTTAATACGAATACAGCCATGGTCTTGGTACACAAATACTTTTCATTTGGACTTTGCTTCTTAATGTACTGCTTTAGACTCGAGCGATAGCTAGTTTAGCTATTTTGAACAATTGGCTACACCCAGCTAAATCCAGATAACTACTGCCTGTCACGGACATTGACAATGTTCTTACTCTATGTTTTAATAAGCTTCTGGTGCATGTACCTTGATAATTAACTAAGGCTTTAACAGTTTCCCTCATGTATACGCAGTTTCTTCATTTGTCACAATGATTTCAACTCTATTCAATATTCATACTATCATTTAGAGATTTTCTAACCTTTTGGTCTTGACAACTTCAAAGTCGTCTGCTGCAGATTTATTGTATGAGGGAAAGGGTTAATTATAAACAAAACAAGCCACAGGCTGGGTATGCAGTGTGAGCATTGACCATATATGCATGTATCTGAAAAATCTAAAGGCTTTATCGGATATTTAAAGCAGTACGAACCAGTATTAATGTTTTCTTATTTGTTGTTGACCTATGTTTATACAAATGGGTCCAATTAAAAAAAGGGACGCAACTTTGGTAAACTATAACAAATCGGATTTGCTACACTGTATATTTGCCACAGTACCACGATTTCATTAAATGTATCCCACTCTCTTTGTCTATATCTTATTTCATAATTCCAAACAGGATTGTACATGTAGTGCAACATAACCTGGTATTTGAATTATAACATATCATACCATCTAACCATTGTGACCATGCCCCCTCTGCCATAAACATATACGTAACAACTTTTTATTTCCTAGGATTGTGTATAATTATGTTGTACGAAATTGCAGTGGTGCGAATTCACGAACTATTTTTAAAAATGTCTGAGAAAGCTCATTTTCATCTATGGCCTTCTTTGTTTAACGAACCAATTACTGTAAAAATAATCGGATAGTTTAACAAAGAAGGTCATGGATGAATATGAGAATGTGTATGAAAATGTGTCAGTTCGAAGAATGTTTGGTCATTCAGGACTGAAGATTTTTGCGAAGACTACAATATAATGTTAGGCCTACTTACCAATACTTTAAACGATAGATTGGATTTGTTTCTTTTTTAATATTTCACCAGATACGTCGTCATTATTCGGGATACAGTGAAATTTAAGGCTTCAAACGCCAATTGTGTCGTTGTGTCTGTAAAGTGGCGTGCGTCTTTACGGTACAGACACGTTCCATATTCGACTATTTTGACGAACGAGAACAAACAATTTCATTCTCAGTTACAAGCATCTTTCGCTTTTTATGCCCCCGGAATCACCGATTCGGTGGGCATCTAGTTTTTGGCCTGTCTGTCTGTCTGTCTGTCTGTCTGTCTGTCTCTTTGTCTGTCTGTCGAAAAAAACTTTAACCTTGACCACTTCTTTTGAACCATAACAGGTACGGCTACCATATTTCACATGTGTATTCCTTGTGACATGACCTTTCTGTCAGTACCGACATTTTTGACCTTGCGACCTTGACCTTTGACCTAGATGTTGCCATTCGGGGGCATCAGTGTTTCACAAACACATCTTGTTCTTTAAAAAATTTGTTCACACGAAATTAGGCAGTTCTTATATTACCTTAATTATCGATGTAGAATTAAAAATGATAAACTAGACGACAATAATTTCCAATCTGTGTTTTACGTCTGACAGGCCGCGTTTTAAACATAACCAAAATGGCGGCCCCCATAGATTTTCCCAAGTTTCATTTCAGAAAGGTTCATTGGTTACTGAAAAAAAAAAAAAACGCATGTTACCTATGAGCGAAACAAACCATTTATGGGTTTCTTTCGTAAAATTATGATTGTTTCTTTCAGAGCGCAAAATTCCGTTCCGCTTTGAAATTCCAACTTCGTTCCAATCACGCTCACGATCCCATCACGTTCCGCTCAGATTTTCAATGTCATGATGTTATTAACTCTAGCCATCTGGTAGAATGGTAGATATTGTTCTATACTTTGCACGGATGTACGACTACAACTATGGAGTGTGGCTGCTTTTTTATTCATGATAAATCAGTGAAATACTGAAAGTTAACAAAGAAATATAATTACAAAAGTTCTCTAGTTGAATAATAAGTGCAAATAGCGTTCAAACACTCCCCGCCTGGTTAAATAATAAATGTTACTCATACCTAAAACATGGATTAACTTAACATGGAGTATACATATTAAACGACACGGTAAATCCTCAGTAACAAACTGTTACAGAACAGTATACAAATGATCCATTAGATACCAATTATCCATTAGATAAAAAAACCATAGGTGCTTAAATATTAATATATATTAAGGTGTATTGCCTCTAGTTATAAGTTAAGTCTGACACAAGCTTAGGAAGAAAATGTGGCATTCTATTCTCTTTCCAGCTTAGCAAAAGTATGATAGCAAAAACGGGAGTATATAAACAAAAAATACGAAGTAATTAAAAAAGAAAAGAAAGATATGTATGATCAAGATTGAGCATTATGAAAGTTCACATGTATAGTCAACATATAGCAAGACTTATTAAGTCTGTTTTGTTTGTTTGTAATGTCACTTTAATCGTTTTGAACATGCCAGTAGAAAACTGAAAAATAAACAAAAGAAAATGGTCAAGTCAGTTCGCAAAGAGCGAAAACCAGTTGGTACGAATCGTTCATCTCGAAAGAAATATGAAAAACCGGGTACGAATCCAATGAATTTTAGAAATCGGATGTAATCGTTAAAACAGCGAAGTATTCATAGCGGAAGGAAGCAGAGATCGTCTATTAAATGAGAATGACCAAAATCGCCAAGCGATCACATGCTGCATTGACAAATAATAGAACAGGTCACGTTACGGCCATGCGTATTGCATAGTTGGGTTAACGTTGTTTTTTACAGTTTCTAGAATTATACTGTAATATGTAGTATGTGTCTAAAGTTTTGTTATAACGGTAGAAGACATACGTACTTTGTATCTTGCTGTTTCTTAAATCATTTTATACAATTTATTTATTCATAAAGGCTGTTTTTTTCTTCAAACAAATAACAGAGTTTTTCTTAACAATAATAATGTTGGTTGCTCCCTTTTCGATTACATCACCCCATGGTACAAAATTAAAACCTATCCAATACTGACGCTATATCAGATAATACTATTTTGGGTATTATCTTAACTCGATAAAGATATTGGGCAAAGGGTTTTATAGTGCCAGAACATGCATTGAGTGTTACATTATTATTAATATTTATGTTATGTGTTAATTATTCATCCGTTTTGCACCTTGTATTGCCATAAATTGACATGCAAACAATTCCATGTCCCTACGCTTCATGATCCAATTTTAGTGTGTTTCGGTAGAAGCACATGTATTGTTTCCATAGCAATACTATGGTAAGAGACAACTCTCTTGATTGTGATTGTTTAAATCACTAAGTTATGATATATTTGAAAAGAAATTCGTGTTTCAAAGGTTACAAGAGAAGTTTGATGCAAGGCATCAATGTCGCCGGATATCCATAGTGCAGTTATGCATATCACTAACATTGTTAATGTAGTAGTTGAATAAACAGTTATCAAATGAGGGGCATATTGGAAAGGTGTCCACTGTTGGAAAGCCAATTATTACACCCGTTACTGCAATCATCTAATAATTTATTGTACACATTTCTTAATATGATATTGTCACTCGCCAGTAGTTTAAACCAATATTTATTGATAGCAACGTATCTGCTGATAAAAAGCGGATACCTGCCTAGCTCGCCATAAACACCTGCGTGACTTGATGACAATTTGACCCCGAGAATATTTTTTAGGAATTTTAAATGGATTCTTTCGAGGGATTTTGATTTTGTAACACCCCAAATCTGACATCCGTAGTTCAATATTGAACCAATAATTGAATCGAAGAGTTGCAGTGCTTCGTGTATGTATTCGTTCCCGATTACACATGCAGCAGACGCTAACGCTAAAGTGTAATTACAATATCAGCATTAAATAAAGTCATTATCTCTGTTAAGTAGTTGTTTCACATTACTGAACGTTCTTTTCAAATTAAAAGATATTTCCTGATTTGTGTAGTTCGCATAAAACGTTATTGAATAAATCTCTTAAATAGTAAAATGTATGAACTGTTTCTTGTCTACTAATCAAAAAAGGGTGTGGTAGCAGCTTGCTCTCTGATTGGCTGGTTAGTTTACATAAACATGCTTTGTTTATTTTGATTTACTTAGGAAGACCTTTGATTCACTGTAAAAACTTAAATCTTTTTATTTAACACAAAACATATTATTCACATGAAAGATAATATAGAATGCTTTTTTCTCTCAAATGCAGTGGAATAAAACATGCACTAGAGCTTTGCCTGATTTGTTATTCAATTTCTTCGATGAGAAGATGACTTGATCTTGACACGAGGTGAACATTTCTAAAGATGCTCAAAAATCTAATATTACACGCTAAAATGATTAGATATAGGTAATATTAAATGTTTATTTGGCTTGAAACAAATTTAGAAAAAAACAAACTCTAATAAATTACAATTTCAGAAATAAAGAAAATCGGTTCTACTGCACCCAATTATTTTCATACTTGCCACCTTTTAAATTGTCATGGGACTCGCAACTGGCATTTTTCTTGTAATTCGTATGTAGAATTTCAAAGATCCTGGAATAGGTCCTTAATGAAAACACTTTGTGTATATTTAGACTGATGAAAGTTAAAAATGAATGTGTGGTAAAAAACAGTTAGTGCAGATAAGAGTGATGTCCCCTTGCGTAATGGTCGCACTTTTTAAGGCAGAGAAAATACTTGGCAAGAAAACGGAATCCATGGTGTAATTCAGAGAAGTACTATACCCAAACTTGATATTGATGATTCTTCTCGAACGACCGATGAACCAGCCAGTTTATTAAGGTTTTCATAGAGTATATGAAAAAAACACAATTTTTTAATTGAGCGGAAGAGTAATCAGTGATCCATGACATTATCAAACTACTCACAAACCTATGAAAAGTACATTTGTCTGTTTATGTATTGATAGTGTATCGATTGTATACAACCAACCCGGGTATAAGCTTGAATGGAACATTTATGTCAATATATATACATACTCTCTTATTTCTACTTTTGGCGAGTCAGTGTGTTGAAGTTAATCCTGGACCCAGAGGAAAGGGCAGGGGAGGTAACCCATACAATAACAACCAAGCGGATAGAGGCCGCGACAGAATAAATAGTATCTTTTCGTCCCAGCACAACATTACAGCAACAACATCAGCTGCGGAAATTGTAAGTAGAGCTAAAGACTATGATATCCCCATAGAATCACAGCGCCTTACCCGCTCAAAAAGTTGTAACCAACCAACTATTGATGACTGGTTCGGACACACATATGAAAATGGTAATACATCAGACTCGAATCCACACATGATAGAAACCAATGATAACAGCGAATCGGAAAATTCTGACAGTGAGATTGCTTCGTATGGTAATGATACTGAGGTAGACAACGAATCCGCCAATAACACTGACCTAGATAGTACTACATCAATTAATATACTCTTAGACATTCAAAAGTGGTGTAAGCGAATTGATAAAAAGTTTGATAAAATGTCGCATTCCATCAAGGGTCTCAAACAAGAAAATAAGTCATTAAAAGAAAGTAACGCCCTATTGATAGAAAAAGTTGATCGCCTAGAAAAGTCTGTTTCAGATACAAATTCTAAATGTGAGCAGCTAGAGGGCCAGTCCAGAAGACAAAACTTACGATTCTTTGGGCTTGATGAGGCGGAAAATGAAACGTGGGACCAAACAGAGGAAAAAGTACGTACATTCATTAAGAACGAACTTGAAATCGACGAATCGAAGATACTAATAGAAAGAGCTCACCGATTGCATTCCAAAATGAAACCTAGACCCCTTATTGTTAAATTTTCCTTCTTCAAGGATAAGGAAAATGTACTTAAGCGTTACAGATTAATACAAAAGCAGGCACGTAATTCGGCTCGAGGTGCTGGTGAAAAGGTCAGAATTAGTGAAGATTTTCCGGACAGAGTTCGCAAGCTTAGATATTCACTAATACCGTTTCTTCAACAAGCCCTAGATGCTGGAAAGAATGCGTTTCTTAGATATGACAAACTAATAATAAATGGACAAACATATGTTTATGATGAACGCAACCAAAAACCAGTCCAAATCGTGAAATAGGATAATGGCCGAGGTCCTAATTTGCTATTAACAGACACAATAACTAGCATTAACCCAACAAATGGAAACAATCAAGAGCAAACAAAAATTAACATTTGTTGGTGGAACGTCGATGGTTTGAACAAATTTGATAATGACTGTCGTTTTAAGTCTTTCTGCTATGAATACAATATGATTGGACTGAATGAAACTTGGGCAGTTAAACAAAACCAATTTTCACATTTCTTACAAGGCTATTCATCATTTGACTGTGTCAGACCGAAAAAGAAATCAGCAATAAGAGGTTCAGGTGGCGTAACTGTATTTGTAAAGGATTTCTTGATTTATGAAAATGTTGTACACCGTATATTATCTGATGCCAAAGACTGTATTGTTTTGTACTTTAATTGTCAAAAGTTTAAAAATATTGATGATTTTATACTCATATTTGTATATGTTTCACCAGAGTACTCTCCCGTGTATGAAGCATTTGAAAATAATGGCATAGAATTATTAGGTGACATATTAGCCAGAATAAATGCAACATACCCGGATGCTGGTTTATTTTTAGAGGGTGACTTCAATTCTAGAACAAAAAATTATCTAGACTATATACCCGAGGATGATGTCTCATATATAACAGGTATAGATGCAGACTATCCATCATCTAGCTTTAATATGAAATGAGTATCAAAAGACAAAGACTACAATCGTTTTGGTATGACTTTGATCGAGCTATGTTGTACGTTTGACATACATTTCCTCAATGGCAGATTCCCGGGTGATATCGATGGAAATTTTACTTGTTTAGCAAACAATGGAGCAAGCATTGTTGATTACATGATTGCATCATGCTCTTTGTTTGATCATATTTCTGATTTCAGGGTTCTTGATAATGACAATTCTGTCCATTTTCCGATATGTTGTATATTATCTTTATATAAAACCGATGAACCTTCTTATGATAATATAAATGAACATGAGATGTCAGTTTGGAATAAATTTAAGTGGAACATAGATTTTAAGGATGTGTTCATAGAAAAATTTAACAATATATACGTATCCTTTCAAAACAGATGTAATAACCTTCCTGATTCTCAGAGTTCCTCATTTTTGACAGATTTTGTGGATACTTTTAAATATGCTGGTGATGTAATGAGATGTAGAACATCAGATGCGATATATAAACATCGGAATAACCCATGGTAGAATGGTCAATGTACACTATGTAAAAATGATAAGCTTAAAGCTCTTTACCAATACAGGAGATCCAACTCTAGGGCCGATCTCATTCACTACAAAATCAAACGTAACAAATTTAAGGCGCTGTGTAAACAGTGTAAACAAATTTATTGCAAAAATAAGAGAACTGAACTTATTGATTCTAGAAATGACAATAAAAAATACTGGTCAATGCTGAAAAATTGCAATAAGGTTTCAAACATCTATAAAAATACTATTCCCAATACTGACTGGTACGACCATTTCAATTTACTTTTGAATACTGATGTACTGGATAGTACAAGTAATGGTACCAACATTTCTGTCTTGGACCATATCACTACAAATAACGATAGCTCATCTTTGAACCAGCCAATCACTGATGATGAAATATTTTTTAGCATTAATCACGTACACAATAACCGAGCACCGGGTCCAGACGGAATCTGTATTGAAATGTACAAATTCACACTTGTATATACACTGCCCTATCTTATAAGTTGTTTAATAATATTTTTGAATCAGGTAATTTCCCACAAGTTTTGGGGTAATAGTATTATTACACCTGTACACAAGAAAGGAAACGTAAAATATCCTAATAATTATCGAGGTATCTCCTTAATTGATTATCTGTGTAAAGTATTTGTACATATTTTATCTAGAAGGTTAACATTATGGTGTGAAGAGTATAACATTATTGATGAATCGCAAGCTGGGTTAAGATCAGGTTATTCAACTACGGATAACAATTTTATTCTAATGTCATTAATACAGAAGTATTTATCAAAAAAGAGAGGAAGATTTTACTGCTTATTCATTGATTTTGCAAAGGCATTCGATAGTATTCAACATAGAAAACTGTGGGATGCCTTTGCAAGAAACAATATCAAGGGACTTTTTTTCAATGTTTTTCAATCAATGTACTCACAACTTAAGTCATGTGTAAAAGTTAATGATAAACTTACAAGTTATTTTAGTTGTCAAACAGGTACACGACAAGGATGTATTAGTAGTACGATAATTTTTTCTCTTTTTATCAATGACCTTGTTCTGTTGCTTAAATCCAAATGTGAGCGTGGTGTTTTTGTCTCCGAAGATGTTGAAGAGTTATACGCCCTTATGTTTGCAGACGACGTTGCAACTTTTTCCGATACTGTTATTGCACTACAAAGGCAAATCGATATTATCGATCAATTTTGTACATCCACACATATGAATCTTAATCTAGATAAATCTAAAGTCGTTGTCTTCCGTAATGGTGGAATACTTAAAAAGACTGAAAAATGGTACTACAAAGGAAAACAAATGGAGACTGTACCTTTCTATAAATATCTGGGCCTTTATATTACTTCTACATTTTCATGGACAAAAACATTAGAAACATTGTCACAACAAGCGATGAAATCATTATTTTATATATTCCGATTTCAGCGTTTGTATGGAAGACTAGACCCTTTTGATGCTTTCAAAGTTGTTGATACTACTGTTAAGCCCATTCTATGCTACGGGTCTCAACTTTGGGGTTATAAGTATTCTGACAAAGTTGAAAGAGTTCATATACAATTTTGTAAACAGTATTGTAATCTAGCAAAAAATACATCGGAACCATTTGCTTTAGGAGAATGTGGACGTCTACCTCTTTGTACATTTTACATTCCTAATTGTATTAAATACTGGCTAAACGTTACTCGGATGGAAACCCATAGGTACCCGAAGCACTGCTGCATGATGTTGAAACGCCTCGATGAGTCAGGTAGAAATACATGGGCAACCTGTATAAAAAATCTCCTGTTTATGCATGGCTTTGGGTATATATGGATTTCACAAGACATAGGTAACGATGCTCTATTTATTAAGCATTTTAAACAACGGATTCGTGACTGCTACTTACAAAAAATGGCATATGGATTAAAACAATGCGGGAAAAGGACAACACTACAAACATTTCAAATCATTATTAAACCCAGAGCTATATTTAAATTCATTTTTACCTTTCTCCTTACGCAGGATATATAGTAACTTTAGATGCTCTTATCATGACCTTATGATAGAGAGAGGTAGACGCCTATCGATTGCAAGAAATGACCGTTTTTGCCCTTTATGTCTTGATAAAAATATGTACATTATTGAAGATGAGTTTCACTTCTTTTACGAATGTCCTACATATGACGATTTAAGAGACATTTATGTTAACGTATCCTGGATAAACAACAAGACTCTTGACAAATTTTATGCAATATTAAATACAAATATCCAGTCTGAAGTATACAATGCTGCAAAATACATTCAGAGTGCATTCAAACTAAGAAGTGAGAGTCTCACTTCTTAGTTTGAATGCACTCTGAATGTATTTTGCAGCATTGTATACTTCAGACTGGATATTTGTATTTAATATTGCTTTCATTAAGCGGACGTGGACGTAATTATATACGTCCGAAAAATCCCAAAAAACGTCCGAAAATTGAGCACTGGACGTTTATTATACGTCCAGAAATTCCCCAAAGCGTCCGTAAATTTAAACATGGACGTTTTCAGAATAACCCTAAATAAAGTATAAAGGGTGAAAGTGCAGAGGTGAACGTGTAAAAAATCGATAATTGTCAAAGCACGAGTACACGCTTACCCGAGTTCTTATCGTGTGTACCAGACATCACCTTGACGACCTCTGTTTGTAGGGTAGTTTAACTTGATTACGCTAATTGGATTAAAAGTTTGCCTAATCCGACGACGGTCTTTCTTTCAAATAACGTTAATTAATTAATTAGGTCGGACGTTTTCTTTATCTTTTAAAAATATTTGATGACGAGAAATACCGATTATCACTTCGGTAACTATAAAATTCGGACGTTTTCTTTATCTGTTAAAAATATTTGTTGATGATTTATACCGATTATCACTTCGGAAAATATAAATTGGAAGTTATTTATATATTCTGTATGCATAACTACTTGGAAAATATGCAGCCTCGTTCCTAATGGATTCCTCCCCGAATAATGAATTTGATTGGTTAGAATTGAACTAATAAATACGTCATCAATCTATTCTGAAGAGGTACTTTCCGAGATTCCAAAATGGCGGATGTAAAATATTTTTTGCCGACATTTTTCGAAATTTCGACGCTGAAACAGAATTTGAGGGCATTGAAAGTGCAGATTTGATAGATATTAGTAAGACGACTTTATGCTTCTCTGCCATATCTTGATACTGACATTTCCCGCGATTAACAGCTAAATTGTTCGCGAGAAATTAGCGAACCACTCGCCCCCTATTTGGCCTGGACATTTTGTTGACATTGCCAGCAAAGCTTTACCGGTTGTCATCATTAATAAAATCAAATAAATAAACACTATTTTTTTTGTTTAAAATAGATGTATATTTCAAACGACCCATTGCTTTGTCATAGTTATTAAAATAAAAAAAATAAACATTTATTTTTGTTTAAATAGATGTGTAACCAAAACGTCCCAGTTATGACACACGTATCAATGACATAAGAAACATAATTTCTCCTTTTACAATTTATTTTATTTAATAAAAGTAAATAAATAAATAAGCATTCCTGTTAACGACAAATACAAAACTTCCAGAATTCTGACAAAAATTCCTAAAATTTTGACCAGGAATTTAAAAATTCCTGGAATTGGCCCTTAATGAAAGCACTGGACTGAGACTCTTTCAATATCTTAATTATTTCTCCAGCTTCAAATGTCAGTGTTATAATGTATTTCATCACTCTCTGTTGTATATACTTATAAATTATGTTGTATAATGGGCCGGTGGCCTAAATTACGAAATAAAATTACGAATTATTTCCGGCGACGTTGATGCCTTGCACCAAGTTACTATTGTGTTCATTATATGAACGCCAACTAAAACTAGAGTTTTATAGAAATAAGAAACATGAAACCCTTACATAGAGCTACTTATCTAAAAAAGATTTTAATATCTAAAACGTCCAACTCTAAACAGTTAAACCCCACTGTGAATAGCAAGTGGCAGCCCAGCAGCCCGTTCTTGAAAGATTAAAAGGTTGGGGCTCTAGCAAAGAAGTCTGGTAGCTGGTTCCACGGACGAATTCCAGATTGGAAAAATGAGTTAGGTAGATGTCCGTCCTGCAGAAAGGTAGCATGTATCGCATGGAGTATTCGCGTATGGGAAGTGTGGCTCGGTTGAGGAATCACCTGGGATATCATTGAGGCCATTGGTGATTCTGCACATCATGACCTGTCGGTTGTCTGACCGTCTCTTGTGTAGAGGGTCCCAGCCTGAGTTGCTCATTTCACTGCTCTGCGCTGGACCGCTTTCAGTTGTGTGATGTTCCTAATAGTATGAGGGTCCCAGGCAGCGGAGGCATACACTACGATTGGCTTAATAAGGCTAGTGTAACACAGAGCTTTTGTATCCCTAGGGCATATGGCTAGGTGTATTCGCAGGAAGCCGAGCGAGTTTCTTCTCGTCCACAAGGTCGTGGCAATGAATAGTGTTGTTGGTCTTGATCGGGTTTCTTTTCCTGATGAATCGGATAATTTCACACTTGGAGGAGGTTGAAGGACATTTGCATATCCTTATCCCAATTCTTTAGACAGCCATGTCGTTCTGTAGGGCACTGCATCCTGCTGGGTACGGATCTTCCTGCGAAGGAGACTATCATCTACAAAGAGGCGGGGGTGACGACACTTTCTCGGGGAGGTCTTTGATGTAAAGACGGAAGGGCAGGGTGCCGAGCACAGTGCCTTGAGGGACTCAAAGGGTTACTGGTGGCAGAGCAAGATGCATGACCTTCGACGAGGACATGTTGGCCGAGATCAGTGAGGAAGCTTTGAATATACATACTGTAGTGTATTCCCTATGAAGCCGTACTGTCGTAGCTTTACAGAAATTCGCTGGTGCGGTACTTTGTCGAATGCTTTCGAGAAGTCCAAAAGTATGGCATATATTTGCCCGTCTAAGTCCAGTTCAGCTGAGAGGTCCTGTAGTGTGAGCATAAGCTGGCTGTCACATGACCGTTTCTTCCGGAACCCATGTTGAACACCGGACAAAATGTTGTGGTTGTCAAGGTGCTACAGTGTGGGTATATCTAAAGCAAAGGAACACTTGTGTTACTGCTATAGTTACTAATATGCTACTTTGCTTACTTAAAACCACATGTACATGAAAAAATCTGTATAGCTAAAGCAAAGAAACACTTGTGTTACTGCTATAGTTACTAATATGCTACTTTGCTTACTTTTAAAAAAAACACATGTACATGACAAAATATATTACCAGACACAGACCAATCAATGCAACATGTATATAAACTACGGTGTGTATGATAACAGTAAAAAAACGTTTGATTTACTGCTACAGTGTGTATTACTACAGTAAAAAAAACGATTGTATTACAGCTATAATAACTAACATGCTAAAAATGTTTAACTGCCAAAAATACTTATATAAGCTTACTTACCATATGTATCATATAGAAGTTAGGTCAAGTCAACAATTACCGATAACTTATTATGCGATGGAAAACAATGAAACTACAATGATATAGCAAAGATATAAGTGTAAAACAATGAGTTACTTAAACATTTGGAATGAACTAAAAAGTGTTGAAATTCATTTATTGAAATATTTGCTGATGTTTATTGATTCATTTAGTCGTCTTATTAAATGCTCTAAATTCTAAAGGTGCGGGCAATTATGAGCTTTAATTTATCTGATAAATCATACAGAGACCGAGGATGAAACTATTTGTTAAAAGCATGAATTATTCAATATGAGCCCATTTGACAATAATAGGGAAAAGGTTTTAAATTAGTGTGACTATGTGTCCAAATATTGTCAATTTAGTCGGCGAATAATATCTTATTTGGAGAGCTAAAATTAAAGAACAAAAATAATGCCCCTGGCTAATTCACACTTGTTGACCTAGTCTCACTTTGCCAACTGTTTTCACCTACAAAATCTCATCTTTAAACTAATAACTAATAGTTGGCAAAGTGAAACGAACCTTATTATACATCATATATATGGGAGGAAAGGGGGGGGGGGGGGGGGGGGGGAGGGGGGTTAAACCCTTATAAAAAGGTTAACATCTTCTTTCAATTAGTCACAGTATTTTTGTCAGACTTCCGAAACGAAAGAAGATGATTCTAAAACGCCTATATTAGGTAAACGATGTCGTCTGCTACACACGGCGAGTGAACTAGTGTGGTATTTTACAGTCTCTTAACAAATTGAACATAAACGGATACTTAAAAGTTCAATGTCCACTAAAGCAAATCATTTCAGTATTACATAAGGAACAATTCAGTGGATAACCCTTTCCCGCACGAGAAACTCTGTAGGACACGGAATTTGAAAACATTGTTAGAAACAAAACGCCCATACTGATTTATCATTATCAACAATATGTTCATATCTCTTATGACTGTACATTGAATAATTCAGATTTTCCATAATTTCCGTCAGAAATGTCCGATGCGAAAGACTTAAATGAGCAAATTGATCAACGAGTACGAGGGATGGCCATTTAACGTAGCAGTGCGTATGTATTGTATTGTGGTTTACCGATCTAGCGTGAAGTATAATAACCTCGCAATAACGTGACGTAAAACAAAATAAGGCTGCCCTTTGCGAACAGTACATAATTACCAGACCAGTTTGCCCATCCACTTTTCAAATATATTACAAACGCGCCTTTGCGAACATTATAGATACAGACCAGCATGCGCATCTGCGCAGTCTGATCTAGATATAAACATTTCAAATATATTACAAAAGTCGATTCTGAAGCTGCTGCTGCGTTGTGAATATATTGATAAAACTGAACAGATGCGTCGGTTGATCTGACCCTACACTATTCTCAAATTGCAACTTGTAATTATTTGCAAGGATAGGTTCATATAGTAACGATGGTTAATTGCACCCATACGCTACACTTTAAATAAACTGTCTCACAATATTGTATGGGCTTTATACGTTTTACATTAAGACAAGATTAATAAGTTTCGTTTGTAATGAGTTTCTTCAAAGATGTATCGTTTGTTTCGATTTAATGAATAAGAAAAAAATGGAGTTTTATCTTCTGATGCGGTAGGGTTTTTGTTTTGTTTTGTATCAGTATATATTGATGTTTATACACAAAAGGCATAACAAACTAACACTGATTTCTATGCAGATCCCATATGCTTTAAACCATATATATTTGTTTTACATGACTAACAATTAATTTGCGAATATGTAGACCAAGATAAATGTATTCTTATTCTCTGATCTGTGTCTACATTTAGCGCTACTCATTTATAAATCCTAGCAAAATCTAAATCTTAAAATAACCCTGTCTATGGAAAAATGTACATGTTGAATGTTAAGAACAATGTATATCAAGATCAGACTGTGCATCCGCATAGTGTGATCAAGATATATTGTGTTCGCATGATACTTTCATAAACGTATCAGAAGCTTCTGTCACGTTTTGTTTATTCTAAAAGGCGGGGCTGATGTAGATCATATGTACAGGCGGAGAACCTACACTGTCCAGAAATACCAACGCAACCCTTTTACCATAGACTGGCTCATATAAGAACCCGTCACAATTAAAGATAATAATAATACATTTAATCCTATCCTACCTGTAGACGCATTTTGACGCATCTGCAGCAGACGACTTTTGAAAACATTGTGGCCAAAGGTGAAATTGCTCATGATGAGCAATTTCACCTTTGGTCAAAATATTTTCAACTTTATTTAACAATAAAGCTATCTTTTATGGAGATTGTTCAGGTTTTTGTCACCATGTTTTTAAAGTCGTCTGCTGCAGACTTGTTTTATGTGGGAAAGGGTTAATATGATTGTTATAGTATTCTAATATTTACAGTCACATGCTCCCTTAAACACGTGTTTGCCTATACCGTCACCATACTCCAATGAAAGTGTGACAGCTAGTTTAGATTCACATATGTTTGATTTGATCAAGTTTGATATTTAGACCTGATCTGATGGTGAAATCTGAAAAACCAGCTCGAATGTGTGAAAAAATGATGGGAACGATCTTAGCGGAATGTTTCTTTCCCCATTATTCTGGATTATTTTAAAGCTGAGAGGGTGTAATAACTGTTAGAATTGAACACAGTTTGACAATTGAGGGTAACAAGTTAAATGGAAAGTCGACCTTTTTGGTTCATGCAAGAAGTACTAATTTTCTATAGTATCCTTGTACCAGACTACACGGGAGACTACATCGCAATTCACCATTGTTGGGTCCTCTCAGCCGTAGTTATTTACTTTAGAGGGTCGGCTACCGGACTACACCGCAATTCACCATTGTTGGTTCATGTCTGACTTACTTATTTACAACAGAGCGCCGGATACCAGACTACAAGTCATGCCTAGAGTACTTATGTACTATAATGTGCGTGTACCAGAATAGGAGTAATGTAACCGTTGTCACGAATTGGGTTATGCTACTGTTTTCATAATGAGGTGCAGCCTACTTCACGGTTACATTGTGTAACAGACTACTTTTGGAAATATTATTGGAAAGAAATAAATTAATCCGAACGTGCAACTTCTCCTTTTCCGAAAATATGTTATGCTATAGTTTAAAGTTTTTTTTGAATTCATGAACTTTTTCAATCATGCAAACTCCATTTGGGATATTGTTGCACCAGGGCAGTGTGAAGACTCGGTGCGCATGTGTCTACGCAGCCGAGCCCCGGTAGCTCAGTCGGTAGCGACGCCGGCTGTCACTCTGGGGGTTGTGAGTTCGAACCCCAGCTCCGTCAACATTTTTCAAACATTTGACAAATGTCACTGTGAAAAGCGTCATTCGTCTTCCACCAATAATCTTAAAGTCTATGTGGAAAAGCAGCAAGTTGGTTGGAAAGAATTCTGTGTGGAGTACTGGTGTAAGAAAGCCAGGAAACACATGAGTAGGTGAACTGGCCTCCGTGATATGACTGAAAAAATGTTGAAAATGGCGTTAAAGCATAATCAATCAATCAAGCATGTGCCTACGCAAGTTTTATTAGAGACTTTACTGACCGCCTTACCGAAAAAAATATATATCTTCTGGAAAAAGCTCTATATAGATTTAATGTAGCCCTACTAGTGGAACGTCCATGTCCATATAGTCCTTTCCAGTATACAGTTACTCTGAAGCAACGACTTTGAAATGATAACTTTGTATTCAATCGGAAGAACATGTGCATGCATAATCATTGAAAATTGAAAATAAGAAATTGCTCAAGTGATGAGTCTAGGATCACGAATTCAACATCAATTGCCTCCGTTTACTAAAACAGTGACATGTGTCTGGTGTATGCTGAGTAAAGTAACACGAAAGCAACATCTAGTGCCTTCGTTAAGCTGTCAAGTAACGTGGATCAGGGGTATGCTGAGTAATGAAGCTCACAAGCAACATCTACTGTCTTAGTTCAGCTGCCAAGTGACGTCGGTCAGGGGTATACTGAGTAAAGTAGCGCGAATGCAGCATCTAGTGTCTTAGTTCAGCTTCCAAGTGACGTGCGTCAGGGGTATGCTTAGTAAAGTAGCATGACTGCAACATCTAGTCTCTAAGTTAATTGCCAGGTGACGTGGGTCAGGGGTATGCTGAGTAATCTAGCGCGAATGCAGCATCTAGTTTCTTAGTTCAGCTTCCAACTGACGTGCGTCAGGGGTATGCTATGTAAAGTAGCACGAATGCAACATCTAGTGTCTAAGTTTTACTGCCATGTGTCGTGGTACAGGGGTATGCTGAGTAAAGTAGCACGAAGGCAGCATCTAGTGTCTTGGTTAAGCTGTCAAGTGACATGGATCAGGGGTATGCTGAGTAATTAATGTAACTGCGTACGGCGAAGACTCGTGTGAGTCTGTAGAATATTAATGTAACTCCGTATGGTTATGACTCATGTGAGTCTGTAGGATATTAATGTAACTGCATATGGTAAAGACTCATTTGAGTCTGTAGAATATTAATGTAACTGCGTATGGTAAAAACTCATTTGAGTCTGTAGAATATTAATGTACCTGCGTATGGTAATAGTAATGTAACTACGTACGGTGAAGACTCATGCGAGACTGTAGAATATTAATGTAACTGCGTACGGTGAAGACTCATGCGAGTCTGTAGAATATTAATGCAACTGCGTACTGCGAGGACTCATGCGAGTCTGTTTAATATTTATGCAACTGCGTACAGCGAAGACTTATGCGAGTCTGTAGGATATTAATGTAACTGCGTACGGTGAAGACTCATGCGAGTCTGTAGGATAGTAATGTAACTGTGTACGGTGAAGACTCGTGCGAGTCTGTAGAATAATAATGTAACTGCGTACGGTGAAGACTTATGCCAGTCTGTATAATAGTAATGCAACTGCGTACGGTGAAGACTAATGCGAGTCTGTATAATATTAATGTAACTGCGTACGGTGAAGACTCATGCGAGTCTGTAGAATATTAATGTAACTGCGTACGGTGAAGACTCATGCGAGTCTGTATAATATTAATGTAACTGTGTACGGTAAAGACTCATGCGAGTCTGTAGAATATTTTCGTGTGGTTCGTCATTTTTTGTTGACGAGTTTTGGTTGTCATTAAATGAGGTTTCTATTTTCATTCGAATTATAATTCAAAACTAATTCAAAACACATAACACATTTTAAACAAACAAAAAAGAATGTCAAAATACATCGTGGCGAACAAAACATCTACTTTGAGAAAATGAAAAAAAATATGTCGCAAAATCAGTGGTCAGCTGGTGGGGTACTATATCAATATAACGCCGAATGCGCTATGAAACTGAAGAGGTTTGCACATGTGATAAAAGGTTTGGTATGTTTGTAGTTTAATTAAATTGAATTCGTTTAAATCATACAGCTTTGGATTATATTCGTAAATATTCGGTCCTGGATGAAGCGAATAACGAATACGTTTCGGACCGACCTATATTCGGTTATATCTAATATTCGAATGTATCGTTATAGTGCTAAACATGGATACCTAATAACATGGATATTTAATAACGTGGTAACTTAATAACATGGATACTTACAACATGAATACTTATAACATTGATACTTATATCATGGGTACTTATAACATGGTTACTTAATAACATGGATACTTAATACATGGATGCTTATATTATGGTTAATTATAACATGGTTACTTATAACATCGTTACTTATAACATGGTTACTTATAACATGGTTACTTATAACATGAATACTTATATCATGGTTACTTATAACATGGTTACTTATAACATGAATACTTATATCATGGTTACTTATATCATGGGTACTTATAACATCGTTACTTAATAACACGGGTACTTAAAAACAATAATACGTATAACATGGATACTTATTCCATGGATACTTAATAACACGGGTACTTAATAGCTTAGATAATTATTTCATGGATACCTAATAACATGGATACTAAATAACAAGGGTACTTAATAACATTGATACTTATAACATAAATACTTAATAACATGGATTCCTAAAGACTTGGATACTTAATAACACGGATACTCATAGCATGGATACTTATAACATAGTTCCATTTAACATGAATACTTAGAACATTGATACTTATATCAAGGGTACTTATAACATGGTTACTTAATAATATGGATACTAAATACATGGATGCTTATATCATGGTTACTTATAACATGGATACTTAAACCATGGATGCCTATAACATGGATACTAATAATATGGATGCTTATATCATGATTACTTATAACATGGATACCTATAACATGGATAACTATAACATGATTACCTATAACATGGGTACCTATAACATGGAAACCTATAACATAGATACCTATAACATGGATACCTATAACATGGATACCTATAACATGGATACCTATAACATCGATACCTATAACATGGATACCTATAACATAGATACCTATAACATGGATACCTATAACATAGATACCTATAACATGGATACCTATAACATAGATACCTATAACATGGATACCTATAACATAGATACCTATAACATGGATACCTATAACATGGATACCTATAACATCGATACCTATAACATGGAAACCTATAACATGGGTACCTATAACATGGATACCTATAACATGAGTACCTATAACATGGGTACCTATAACATGGATACCTATAACTTGGATACCTATAACATGGATACCTATAACATAGATACCTATAACATGGAAACCTATAACATAGATACCTATAACATGGAAACCTATAACATGGATACCTATAACATAGATACCTATAACATGGATACCTATAACATGGATACCTATAACATGGATACCTATAACATGGATACCTATAACATGGATACCTATAACATAGATACCTATAACATGGAAACCTATAACATGGGTACCTATAACATGGATACCTATAACATGAGTACCTATAACATGGGTACCTATAACATGGATACCTATAACTTGGATACCTATAACATGGGTACCTATAACATGGATATCTATAACATGGGTACCTATAACATGGATACCTATAACATGGAAACCTATAACATAGATACCTATAACATGGATACCTATAACATGGATACCTATAACATGGATACCTATAACATGGATACCTATAACATGGATACCTATAACATGGGTACCTATAACATGGATATCTATAACATGGGTACCTATAACATGGATACCTATAACATGGAAACCTATAACATAGATACCTATAACATGGATACCTATAACATGGGAAATATAACATGGGTACCTATAACATGGATACCTATAACATGGAAACCTATAACATAGATACCTATAACATGGATACCTATAACATGGGAAATATAACATGGGTACCTATAACATGGATACCTATAACATGGGTACCTATAACATGGATATCTATAACATAGGTACCTATAACATGGATACCTATAACATATACACCTATAACATGGATACCTATAACATGGATACCTATAACATGGATACCTATAACATGAATACCTATAACATGGAAACCTATAACATGGGTACCTATAACATGGATACCTATAACATATACACCTATAACATGGATACCTATAACATGGATACCTATAACATATACACCTATAACATGAATACCTATAACATGGATACCTATAACATGGATACCTATAACATGGGTACCTATAACATGGATACCTATAACATGGGTACCTATAACATGGGTACCTATAACATGGAAACCTATAACATAGATACCTATAACATGGATACCTATAACATGGATACCTATAACATGGATACCTATATCATGGATACATATAACATGGAAACCTATAACATAGGTACCTATAACATAGATACCTATAACATGGATACCTATAACATGGATACCTATAACATAGAAACCTATAACATATACACCTATAACATGGATACCTATAGCATTGGTACCTATAACATGGATACCTATAACATGGATACCTATAACATGGATATCTATAACATGGATACCTATAACATGGGTACCTATAACATGGGTACCTATAACATGGATACCTATAACATGGAAACCTATAACATATACACCTATAACATGGATACCTATAACATGGATACCTATAACATGGATACCTATAACATGGATACCTATAACATGGGTACCTATAACATGGGTACCTATAACATGGAAACCTATAACATATACACCTATAACATGGATACCTATAACATAGATACCTATAACATGAGTACCTATAACATGGATACCTATAACATGGGTACCTATAACATGGGTACCTATAACATGGGTACCTATAACATGGATACCTATAACATGGGTACCTATAACATGGATATCTATAACATGGGTACCTATAACATGGATACCTATAACATGGAAACCTATAACATAGATACCTATAACATGGATACCTATAACATGGGTACCTATAACATGGATACCTATAACATGGATACCTATAACATAGAAACCTATAACATATACACCTATAACATGGATACCTATAACATTGGTACCTATAACATGGATACCTATAACATGGATACCTATAACATGGATACCTATAACATGGGTACCTATAACATGGGTACCTATAACATGGATACCTATAACATGGATACCTATAACATGGAAACCTATAACATGGATACCTATAACATGGATACCTATAACATGGATACCTATAACATGGATACCTATAACATGGATACCTATAACATGGATACCTATAACATGGATACCTATAACATGGATACCTATAACATGAATACCTATAACATGGATACCTATAACATGGATACCTATAACATGGATACCTATAACATGGAAACCTATAACATGGATACCTATAACATGAATACCTATAACATGGATACATATAACATGGATACCTATAACATGGAAACCTATAACATGGATACCTATAACATGAATACCTATAACATGGATACCTATAACATGGATACCTATAACATGAATACCTATAACATGGAAACCTATAACATGGATACCTATAACATATACACCTATAACATGGATACCTATAACATGGATACCTATAACATGGATACCTATAACATGAATACCTATAACATGGAAACCTATAACATGGGTACCTATAACATGGATACCTATAACATATACACCTATAACATGGATACCTATAACATGGATACCTATAACATATACACCTATAACATGAATACCTATAACATGGATACCTATAACATGGATACCTATAACATGGGTACCTATAACATGGATACCTATAACATGGGTACCTATAACATGGGTACCTATAACATGGAAACCTATAACATAGATACCTATAACATGGATACCTATAACATGGATACCTATAACATGGATACCTATATCATGGATACATATAACATGGAAACCTATAACATAGGTACCTATAACATAGATACCTATAACATGGATACCTATAACATGGATACCTATAACATAGAAACCTATAACATATACACCTATAACATGGATACCTATAGCATTGGTACCTATAACATGGATACCTATAACATGGATACCTATAACATGGATATCTATAACATGGATACCTATAACATGGGTACCTATAACATGGGTACCTATAACATGGATACCTATAACATGGAAACCTATAACATATACACCTATAACATGGATACCTATAACATGGATACCTATAACATGGATACCTATAACATGGATACCTATAACATGGGTACCTATAACATGGGTACCTATAACATGGAAACCTATAACATATACACCTATAACATGGATACCTATAACATAGATACCTATAACATGAGTACCTATAACATGGATACCTATAACATGGGTACCTATAACATGGGTACCTATAACATGGGTACCTATAACATGGATACCTATAACATGGGTACCTATAACATGGATATCTATAACATGGGTACCTATAACATGGATACCTATAACATGGAAACCTATAACATAGATACCTATAACATGGATACCTATAACATGGGTACCTATAACATGGATACCTATAACATGGATACCTATAACATAGAAACCTATAACATATACACCTATAACATGGATACCTATAACATGAATACCTATAACATGGAAACCTATAACATGGGTACCTATAACATGGATACCTATAACATATACACCTATAACATGGATACCTATAACATGGATACCTATAACATATACACCTATAACATGAATACCTATAACATGGATACCTATAACATGGATACCTATAACATGGGTACCTATAACATGGATACCTATAACATGGGTACCTATAACATGGGTACCTATAACATGGAAACCTATAACATAGATACCTATAACATGGATACCTATAACATGGATACCTATAACATGGATACCTATATCATGGATACATATAACATGGAAACCTATAACATAGGTACCTATAACATAGATACCTATAACATGGATACCTATAACATGGATACCTATAACATAGAAACCTATAACATATACACCTATAACATGGATACCTATAGCATTGGTACCTATAACATGGATACCTATAACATGGATACCTATAACATGGATATCTATAACATGGATACCTATAACATGGGTACCTATAACATGGGTACCTATAACATGGATACCTATAACATGGAAACCTATAACATATACACCTATAACATGGATACCTATAACATGGATACCTATAACATGGATACCTATAACATGGATACCTATAACATGGGTACCTATAACATGGGTACCTATAACATGGAAACCTATAACATATACACCTATAACATGGATACCTATAACATAGATACCTATAACATGAGTACCTATAACATGGATACCTATAACATGGGTACCTATAACATGGGTACCTATAACATGGGTACCTATAACATGGATACCTATAACATGGGTACCTATAACATGGATATCTATAACATGGGTACCTATAACATGGATACCTATAACATGGAAACCTATAACATAGATACCTATAACATGGATACCTATAACATGGGTACCTATAACATGGATACCTATAACATGGATACCTATAACATAGAAACCTATAACATATACACCTATAACATGGATACCTATAACATTGGTACCTATAACATGGATACCTATAACATGGATACCTATAACATGGATACCTATAACATGGGTACCTATAACATGGGTACCTATAACATGGATACCTATAACATGGATACCTATAACATGGAAACCTATAACATGGATACCTATAACATGGATACCTATAACATGGATACCTATAACATGGATACCTATAACATGGATACCTATAACATGGATACCTATAACATGGATACCTATAACATGGATACCTATAACATGGATACCTATAACATGAATACCTATAACATGGATACCTATAACATGGATACCTATAACATGGAAACCTATAACATGGATACCTATAACATGAATACCTATAACATGGATACATATAACATGGATACCTATAACATGGAAACCTATAACATGGATACCTATAACATGAATACCTATAACATGGATACCTATAACATGGATACCTATAACATGAATACCTATAACATGGAAACCTATAACATGGATACCTATAACATGAATACCTATAACATGGATACATATAACATGGATACCTATAACATGGAAACCTATAACATGGATACCTATAACATGAATACCTATAACATGGATACCTATAACATGGATACCTATAACATGGATACCTATAACATGGAAACCTATAACATAGATACCTATAACATGGATACCTATAACATGGGTACCTATAACATGGATACCTATAACATGGATACCTATAACATGGAAACCTATAACATGGATACCTATAACATGAATACCTATAACATGGATACCTATAACATGGATACCTATAACATGAATACCTATAACATGGATACCTATAACATCGATACCTATAACATGGATACCTATAACATGGATACCTATAACATGGGTACCTATAACATGGATACCTATAACATGGGTACCTATAACATGGGTACCTATAACATGGATACCTATAACATGGAAACCTAAAACATATACACCTATAACATGGATACCTATAACATGGATACCTATAACATGGATACCTATAACATGGATACCTATAACATGGATACCTATAACATGGGTACCTATAACATGGGTACCTATAACATGGGTACCTATAACATGGATACCTATAACATGGAAACCTATAACATATACACCTATAACATGGATACCTATAACATGGATACCTATAACTTGGATACCTAATACATGGAAACCTATAACATAGATACCTATAACATGAGTACCTATAACATGGATACCTATAACATGGGTACCTATAACATGGATACCTATAACATAGGTACCTATAACATGGATACCTATAACATGGATACCTATAACATGGATATCTATAACATGGGTACCTATAACATGGATACCTATAACATAGGTACCTATAACATGGATACCTATAACATGGATACCTATAACATGGATATCTATAACATGAGTACCTATAACATGGAAACCTATAACATGGGTACCTATAACATGGATACCTATAACATGGGTACCTATAACATGGATATCTATAACATGGGTACCTATAACATGGATACCTATAACATGGAAACCTATAACATAGATACCTATAACATGGATACCTATAACATGGGTACATATAACATGGATACCTATAACATGGGTACCTATAACATGGATACCTAAAACATAGATACCTATAACATGGATACCTATAACATAGATACCTATAACATGGATACCTATAACATGGGTACATATAACATGGGTACCTATAACATGGGTACCTATAACATGGGTACCTATAACATGGATACCTATAACATGGAAACCTATAACATATACACCTATAACATGGATACCTATAACATGGATACCTATAACTTGGATACCTAATACATGGAAACCTATAACATAGATACCTATAACATGAGTACCTATAACATGGATACCTATAACATGGGTACCTATAACATGGGTACCTATAACATGGGTACCTATAACATGGATACCTATAACATGGGTACCTATAACATGGATATCTATAACATGGGTACCTATAACATGGATACCTATAACATGGAAACCTATAACATAGATACCTATAACATGGATACCTATAACATGGGTACATATAACATGGATACCTATAACATGGATACCTATAACATGGATACCTATAACATGGATACCTATAACATGAATACCTATAACAGGGATCCCTATAACATGGATACCTATAACATAGATACCTATAACATGGATACCTATAACATGGATACCTATAACATTGGTACCTATAACATGGATAACTATAACATGGATACCTATAACATGGATACCTATAACATGGATACCTATAACATGGATACCTATAACATGGATACCTATAACATGGATACCTATAACATTGGTACCTATAACATAGATACCTATAACATGGATACCTATAACATGGATACCTATAACATGGATACCTATAACATGGATACCTATAACATGGATACCTATAACATGGATACCTATAACATGGGTACCTATAACATGGATACCTATAACATGGATACCTATAACATGGATACCTATAACATGGATACCTATAACATAGATACCTATAACATGGATACCTATAACATGGATACCTATAACATGGATACCTATAACATGGATACTTATAGCGTAGGTACTTATAACATGGATACTTATAGCGTAGGTACTTATAACATGGATACTTATAGCGTAGGTACTTATAACATGGATACTTATAGCGTAGGTACTTATAACATGGATACTTATAGCGTAGGTACTTATAACATGGATACTTATAGCGTAGGTACTTATAACATGAATACTTATAGCGTAGGTACTTATAACATGGATACTTATAGCGTAGGTACTTATAACATGAATACTTATAGCGTAGGTACATATAACATGGATACTTATAGCGTAGGTACTTATAACATGGATACTTATAGCGTAGCTTCTTATAACATGGATACTTATAGCGTAGGTACTTATAACATGGATGCTTATAGCGTAGGTACTTATAACATGGATACTTATAGCGTAGGTACTTACAACATGGATACGTATAGCGTAGGTACTTATAACATGGATACTTATAACATGGATACTTATAACATGAATACTTATATCATGATTACTTATAACATGGATACTTATATCATGATTACTTATAACATGGATACTTATATCATGATTACTTATAACATGGATACTTATATCATGATTACTTATAACATGGATACTTATATCATGATTACTTATAACATGGATACCTATAACGTGGGTACGTATAACATGAATACTTAGAACATGGATACTGAATAAACATGAAAACTTATAACATGGATACTGAATAAACATGAATATTTATAACAGGGATACTTATAACATGGATACTTATAACATGGAAACTGAATAACATGAATGCTTATAACATTGATACTTATAACATAGATACGTAAACCATGGGTACTTATAACATGGATACTTATAATATGCTGCAACGCTGTTCACAAAATATATCCAAAGGGGCTTCTAGGGTGTGGGTGTTTCCCAATTAAACGGCGATGAGGGGAAAATCTTGACCAGAATACGTGACTACTCAAGCTAATGTTGATATTTGCTGGTCGCCGGATTTCATGTTTAAATAAGAAACACTGTATGTTAGACAAAAATGGAACGGAACATTTGCGCTAGAGTGTAATAAACACATTTCACTGTCAACAATCTTCTTTTTCCATAAAAATGTTTTATGTTAAAGATTAAAGTTGTTATCACTAATGTACGTGGTAATATATTTTAATTTGTCACTCAACAAATCATGTGTCATCACAAAACAAATTCGGCCCTTCTCTTGAATATTTAACCCTTTCCCCAAAAAAGACGACAACAACACCTTTGCTGCAGACGACATTTTGATAATTATTGTGGGAAAATAAAACAATGCTCAAAACATGTAGTTTCTTACTTTCCCGTTATGTTTCCACTTTTAGATTAATACTTGCCATGTTTCGAGACAAACCACATTTCTTCCACAGATGTTTTCGAAGCAGACGACTTTCGAAATGTAATAAGAAGTTGACGATTTAATGTAAAACCAATGGGACATTTATGATAGCACGCGTTAGACGATTGTATTAGTACATACATTAGCGATACAGATGAACGCATATATATATGGTTTACCGTGTTTCATTAATACAGAAAGAGAGAAACGTATATACCAACACCTTCCATGTACAATAAGAGTTGCTGCGATGCTGTATGGGTTTAAATTATATCGCATCCCCTCACCACATAATGACGTATGAAGGAGGGATGGTTAACCCTTTCCCACATATAACACATCTGCAGCATACAATTTTGAAATCATCTCAGCAAAAATGGGAAATATCTCTATAATTAGCATGTAAATTATCGAAATGAGTTGTAAACATTTTGATGAAAGGAGAAATTGCTCATGAAGAGTACAAGGTTTTCGACATTCGTCTGCTGCAGCGGCGTCAGAAAGCATCTACTCACATTAGTGATACAGACGATTTCGACATCAAATACTGCAGACGACGTTTGAAAATATTCTTTGGAAAAGACAAAATTGTTCATGTTGGACATTTTCTCATTTCTCCACAATGTGCTAAAATTTATAGTATATAAGTAATACTTCAAATTATCGGATTTTAGTATTTTCTTCTCAGCTGTTTTGTTTGTTAAATTCAAATCGGACAGGTAAACGGTTAATATATTCAGAACAAGACGTATTACGAACGCGTCTTTGCTGTGAATAGACAAAGTGTGAAGTAATAAATCAAAGACAATGTACGCCGCGTCTATAAATTGTCGGGCCTTACTGTATTTGCGTACAGTGAAGATTCAGGCGAGCCTGTGCATCCCCACAATCTCATCAGAGTCTTCGGCGTCTGTAAGTATGTTATACATACATAAACGCACCTTCTAATAAAACACTGTAGCTGTAGCCTATATAATTTCATGCTAGTATGTCTTTAAATAATGTCAAAGTGGGATGTCATTAATTTGATAGGGGCGGCTCATTACATGTAGGTAGATCTAGCCTATTCCGTGATATGTCAATTTTTGAGTCTGCTTTTGAACATATCTGAGAAAATAAATATAAAATGTTAATATGTATTCGTATGTGTACATATAGTTTTAATCTAGGGCGAAAATATGAGAAATTACTCAACAAAGTAACATGAATGTGAAAATCAACCCTTTCTCTCTTACAGACGAATTTGACGCCTATACACAGGGACTGTGTATTACATGTATATATTGTCCCTGCTATACAGCAGACGAATTTTCAAAACATTGTGGTTAAAGTGAAGGAATTGTTGGTCACTTCTTATTTTGTCACAACGTTTTCTCACCCTTTTTAATAGTTGTACTTCACTTTAAGGAGATTTGACATATTTTGTTTGTATATTTTCAAAGCCGTCTGCTGCAAATTTTGTGTATTTGGGAAAGAGTTCTTCATTATTTTAGAACCATGTCATTGTTATATCACCATTCAAAGTTGCTTCGGTAGCAGGTGGTCGCGGGTTCAAATCAGGCATTCCAAAGACTTTGAAATGGTAGAAACGATTGTCCCTCCTTGGCGTTCAGTAGTGTAGGGTTAGCATGACGACTTACTCGCCGGAACCATTAGTACTGGTAACAAACCAAAGAATGGTTACGCTGTTATAAATCTGAAGTATAATGAAGTTGAAAGCCGTCTCAAGCAACACACAAAACAATCAAACAAACACATAATAGTTACCCATACATGGATATTTATTTAATTGAATTATGTTATTGTTTATCTATTATTATTTCTTTTTCAGCACAATGTTTGTAGCCCTTCTCTTCATTGTGACGTCATTGAGGACCGTCCAATGTTACTCGATCGGACCACCGTCCTGGGTTTGCGCCAATATGGTGCCTGGTCACTCCGGAGGCGCGCAAGCCACGCCTACCCCGTACACAGTCACGCCTTCAAAATACACATATACACCCGGGGAACAAATTGAAGGTTAGTACCCCAGTACTCCGAAAATAGGGTTCGATCATGGAGCATAGTCATAATACATGTGAGCTGTCCCGCGAGAAAACCAACATAATACCCCTGCGTAATGTATCGACCCTGATCAGCCTGCGCAGTCCGCGCAGGCTAATCCAGGCCGACACATTCCGTCTAAGGGGAGGTAGAGGTATAGATTAATGATTCCTGAAACAGAAAACCACACGAGGTGCAAACTGTCTATCCGGGTTAGCCTGCGCGGCATGATTAGGCTGATCAGGGTCAGGAACGCAGAGTTCACAATGATGGTTTTCACATTTTTTCTCAAAATGCAGCTGCGGCGATAGACATCTGCGTAATGTATCGACCAGATCAGCCTGCGCTGTCCGCGCAGACTGATCCGGCCGACACATTCCGTCTTAGGGGGATAGATGTATACAGTAGTTATTCCTGAAACAGAAAATCCACAAGAGGCGAAAAGTGTCTGTCCGAGTAAGCCTGAGCGGCATGCTTAGGCTGATCCTGGTCGATACTTTACGCAGAGTTCACAATGATGGTTTTCTCGCGGGACGGCTCATATCAATATATCTGCGTAATGTATCGACCAGATCAGCCTGCGCTGTCCGCGCAGACTGATCCGGCCGACACATTCCGTCTAAGGGGGGATAGATAGAGTAGTGATTCCTGAAACAGAAAATCCACAGGAGGCGAAAAGTGTCTGTCCGAGTAAGCCTGAGCGGCATGCTTCGGCTGATCCTGGTCGATACTTTACGCAGAGTTCACAGTGATGGTTTTCTCGCGGGACGGCTCATGAGAGGTATAAACAATTCCCCTTGTACAACTGTTATCTGGCTGCCATTTTATGGAGACAAGTAAAATGTCAAAATTAAACATTTCCTGGCAAATAAAACTATTTATGACACACGTATAAACTTACATGTTGCCCAAATTAGTAGACTGACATTTTTCATCATAAGGATAAAATATTATAAGAAAGTGTAATGTATTCAAATAGTTGTATCTATTGCAATAGAAGTATTATAAAACTTGCGTAACACAATTTTTTAACGTTGTTGTATGTTCAATCGTGGAGTTTTTTGCGCTGCAAATGTTGAGACGGGTGATATCTAAGGATACATATTAGTTACTACATGTATACTTATCTCTCTTATCTACGCCTCTGTTACATTCAATGATTAAATAACAGCCATCTTATGAAAAAGGTGAGAAATACATGAAATTAGTAGCTTAGTACATATCGTTATGTAGGTGATTGATTCTTTGGTGTTTTTCGCCGCTCACAATATTTGTTCTGTTATATCAAGGCTAATTTACCACTACTACTGGTTTCTTCTATCCTGACACCAGTACGTCAGTCATTATGCTAATCCTGCAATCCTGAGCGCCAAGGAGGGCAGCCATTACTACCATTTTTAGCTCGACTTTTGAAAAAACGAGAGCTATTGTCATGACCCTGGCGTCGTCGTCGGCCATCCACCATTTTAAAAATAATGTTCACGTTAATGTGAACTACGCTGAGCATTTACAAATTTTCACTGACGGCAGCAAAAACACTGAGGACGCAGTCTCTGCTGCAATGGTCATACCAGAGCGAAATGTCAAAATCGCCAAAAGGCTCAGCAATCAGTTATCTATTTATTGGGATTCGCTAGGTATCCCTTATTGTCAGGATTTTCCGTCCCCAAACCGGCGGGCCGATTACGATGAAACTTGGTGAACTGGTGCCATAGGGACTCAGGGTGTGCGCATTTGAGTTTCGTTGTTAATGAACCACCCGTTGCTATGAAGCTAGCAAACAAACGCTTTTAAAAACCAAAACCATTTTTCTATCTTCTCCTACAGTTTTGAATGTGGGGAGCTGAAACTTCGGTTATAGATACTTCGAGATATTTAGAAAAAATGTATCCGTTACGATTTTTGATTTACGTCTTTGTTTCCAAATGATAGCCTTTCAAAGATAGCCGTTGCTATGCAGCTAGAAAACAAACGCGTTTTAAGAACCCAATCCATTTTTCTATCTTCTCCTACAGTTTTGAATGTGGAGAGCTGAAACTTCGGTTATAGATACTTGGAGATATTTCGAAAAAACGTATCTGTAACGATTTTTGATTTGGGCCTCTGTTTCCTAATGGTAGCCTTTGAAAGATAGGGTCTTTTTACAGTCGTTTTCGACTTCAATCGCCCCTAGCGCTGCAGTGGTAGTATTCGTGTTTTTACTTGATTGACCTCCGACCTCGGCTTTCCGAGCTAGAGCCGGAAGTTTGCAAAATATGCAAAGGCGAAAATCACCAAGGCAATTTGCTGAATTGATCAGCCGTAGCTTATCAGCACTGGTAATCAGCGATTACTATTAACATTAGAAAAATCACTTTCCCTGTTGGGTTGTAGCAATTTTATTCTCAGAACTTGAAAAGTGTTAAAACCTAAATAATAACATTTATTTTTCATTACACGTTTATGATCAAATTAAAACAATGAAAGAAATGACAAAGAATGGCTCAAACCAGGAGGGAAAGATGGTTTACACTTCTAAACTTTTACTCTTATTGTGTTCATTTTGGAAAATGAAAATTTGATAAAAAAAAAAAAGTACTGATGCTTTTATCAACTCGGATCAGCCAAGGTATGCCGCGCAGGCTAACCCGGGCAAACACTTTTCGCCTCCTGTGGGTTTTCTGTTTCATTACTCATTACTTTATACCTCTATCCACTTGAGACGGAATGTGTCGGCCGGATTAGCCTTCGCGGACTGCGCAGGCTCTGGGTCTATACATTACGCAGAGTCCATAATGTTGTTTATTTTCGTTGAACAACTCATAGCTGTCTACCTCTATGTATCGCAAGCACTGTACACATTGTATCAATGATTAATATGGTATGTTCCACACTAACATCTCTCTAATTATCAAAATAGAAGGTGAGCTTAAGAAAGAAGCACATGTCTCCCCAATTTCAGAGTCATGGAGTCGTCAGGTCACATAGGCTAATCAGCCTGTGAACTTTGAAGACTCCGGATCAAAGGAGACATTGATGTATTGAGCAGAAACCAATTTTACCTTTAGTCCAGTGTCCCATAAAACCGTTGTGGAAATCTCGTCATTTAGTCAAATCGTCCTGAGAGGTATGAAGACGGACGCATTCACAGAAGTACGGACGGACAGTTATACACGCAAAAGTAATTTTGAAGACCATGGACCTCGCTCATGGTGTTAAATGATTCATACAACACATTCCGTAAAAAATAACTTTATAATCTAGTGTTACCTACCACAGTGAAGTTATTAGTTCGAGGCCGAGTTGATCCAGATTCGTTACCTCCCACGGTGAAGTTATTAGTCCGAACCCGGGATTGACCTGGCCAATCACCTCTAGATTACACTTTTCAATGTTTAAGTGCTGTCAGGAGTCGGTTTTTAAGTCAGTTTTTAATGGGTTCAGAATTTAATCTTACACTGGTCGCATATTACTAATAAGATCCACGTTGTGGTCTATCAATACGGGCGAATGAATCCGGGTCAACTCGGTATGTATTGTATTTGTATGTTTGTATTGTCCGTTTTTTCGACGGTCTCTGAAGTATATCATAAACATAATTTCGAGGGCTTGGCGTGAAACAGTTGTAGCTAAAATATGTATTTTCTTACCAGGGTTAATCACCTCGCTATTAAGTCTTTAAAAGCGTTAAATCATTTTTCTTGGTAAACAATGGAAATTGGGGAGCCATTGCTCGTTCTGAGCAATAGCACCTAAATTTGCATTGTTTACAAAGCGGTCAAAATTGCCCCTAAACCAGTGTTTTCGGAATAGGTTTTAGTAACAACCCTTTCACGCCAAGCCCTCGATTTGCATTGATTTGTTTGTTGTTGTTGAAGATAAATTGTATAATTATGTTATTTTGACACTTCATACTTTTTTAAATAAAACGGTTTTCCACTTTCACGCAAATTTTATGAAAAAAGTATAACTTTAGTATTATAGTTACACAATGTCTAGAGCCACTGAAACTAGAACCACAAACTAAGATGTGTGTGTTGTTTTATATCATTGACACGAGAAAGAAACCAAGAAATAAATATATTTTATAGTTTTCTCTCATTTTGCTTTATATTATTAAGATGTCGAATTCAATAAACTACAATGTCTTAAAATAGATAATAGAGAGAAAATTGCAATATAAGATCGATTTCCTTTGATAATGATATAGTTGAAATAATAGTTGAGCTGAATTTACAATTAAGTTGATACTGATAATATCGGCTATCTTAACTATATCACTGGGCAGAGTTAACCCGGCTTTGTTGAACTGAGACCGACTGTAGACTCGGGGAGGGGGGGGGGGGGGGGGGGGGGGGGGGGGATTTTGTTACAGGCTGACTTGACCAGATACCAGACGGACCAGGGTTCGATCTCCGGTCGGGTCATACCATGGACGTTAAAACGGCTACTAAGGACTTACCTCTTTACCGCTCAGGGTTGCTGGGATAGCATTACAACTGACTCATCGGTGTCGGGAAAATTGGAAATTTACTAACCCTTTCCCACATACAACAAATCTGCAGCAGATGACTTTAAAGATATCTACTTATCAATATGGAAAATCTCTATAATTGTAAGCATAATTACTCAAAAAAGTTGAAAACCTTGTGGCAAAAGGAGAAATTGCTCGTTTTGAGCAATTTCTCCTTTTGTAACATTGTTTTCAAAAGTCGTTTGCTGCAGATGCGTCAAAATGCGTCTACATGTGGGAAGTTTACAAGGGAAGACTGTTGAAATAAGAAAGTGTTCCTTTTGTTGCCGATGCGGTTTCTTTCTAAAAATAATAACGTACACGATAAATTTAATCGGGGATTGATCAAGGATCTGTCGGTGAATCACTGTATTAATGTGACTTCCTGATTTTCGAACCAGGATATTACCACACAGCGTTTCACACCAATGAATCCTGAAATGTTTACAGCTTCTTCACAAAAAAAAGCATTACTTCATAGGGACGTACCTGTGGACATTCCGTCACTTTAAGAGACCATTCGGGTAAATATGTCTAAATGCGACGGTAAACAACGTCATAAAAGTCAAGTACCATGTTGAAACTTTGTAAGACTGATTGTCTGGATGATATTTAAAAATAAGTTCGAATATAAGTCATATCCAGTTAAAAACTATGTCACTCCGCCAAATTGAAAGAACTTCTTATTAACACACTGGAAGCCACATCTTAATTTGAGCTTATTTAAACCGTAAAAACGTGCAAAAATGTTTGTCTTGATGATATCTAGGCCGTATTTTTTATTTGGGTCATGTCAAAAAACTAGGTCACAATGCCAAATTGACGGAAAATCTTGTTAACACTCTGGAAGCCGCAATGTTAATTTGAGCATGATGAAACTGTCAGTAGGTATGTCTTGGTTATATCTTGGGTAATTTCAATTATGAACAATGTGCGTTCAAGATCTAGGTTCATAGGCAACATTTGGAAAAATTCTTGTTAACAATCTAGATACCGTAGTTTTGACTTGAGACTTCGTCAGAATGTTTTTCGTGGTAATATCTAGGCCAGGTTAGAATATAGCGATATTGGTACAAAACAAAAAAGACATGATATGTTATTCAAATTTTATGTTGAATAAATTTAGCATTTCAAAGAGTACTTGTAAGTACGCATAAGTATGTATAAGTACTGGCCATTTTGCTTTAGTACTCAAGTAAGTACGAGTACTTGCACTCATAATTTAAGACAAGTACTGAGTACTGCTGAGTACTTGAACATTGGTACTCGAGTAAGTACGAGTAAATGTATGAGTTTGAGTATCACTTCCCTGTATGTGGGAACGTGTTAACCCTTTCCCACATACAACACATTTTTAGCAGACGACTTTCAAAACATCTAGGGAAAAATATAGAAAAACTTTATAAATGAAAGTTGAATCTTTGCATAGATGTGAAAACACGGTTACAAAATGAGAAATTGCTCCTTATGAGCAATTTCTTCTTTTGTCACCATGTTTTCAGAAGTGGTCTGCTGCTGATGCGTCAGAAAGCGTTTGTATGAGGGGAAAGGGTTAATCCTATCAATAGTGTACAACTTTGTACTTCAGTTACAATATCAGGAACCGAATCGTTCATGGGATTTTTCATACAGCCCAGGAAAAGTAGGGATGATTTGGGGACATACGGAACAATATCGGCGTTTCCATCAGGAACCCAGAACCCTTGCAGCGTAAGTGTTGATTTGGTGGCCTAATTGTGCGGCTAAATAGATCTATAGGTTCTGTAAGACAGCAATTATTTAACCATTTCCCACGTATAGACGCTTTCTGACGTCTCTGTAGCAGAGGACTTTTGAAAAATTTGTGACAAAAGAAGAAATTGCTCAAAACGAGCAATTTCTCCATTTGACACAATGTGTTCAACTTTATTCAATGTTATGTCTTCATGTAGGGAGATTTTCCATATTATTGTTGAGATGTTTTCAAAGTCGCCTGCTGCCGATTTGTTGTATGTGGGAAAGGGTTAAACTGTAGAAATTACCCATTTTCCCACACTGATTTCAACTCTGTATTATAATCATACAATTTTCAAGATGTTATAGTTTCCCTCTTTTGTATATGATGTTTTCAAATTGGCTTATATTACCCTTTCCAACCTGCAGATGCATCTGCAGAAGATAACATTTGCCAGTATGATTTCAATTCAGTTTTATAATAATTCTTTCATTTCACCCTTTCCCACGCCTCTGCAGTGGACGACTTTTGAAAACATTGCAGCAAAAGGAGAAATTGCTCATAATGAGAAATTTCACCTTTTACCACAACGTTCTCAACCCTATTCAATAAATATATTGTCATACATAGATATTTATCCTGGTATTGCTTTAATGTTTTCAAAGTCATCAGCTATGGATTTTTTGTTAGTGGGAAAAGGTTAATGAACATACTTTTGTGGTTTATTATAATGTATTGTAAGACAGCGATGATAGAGACTTTTCTAGTTTCTTATTTTTCCCACAATGTTTTCTACGCTATTAAACCATATATTATTCTATAAGTTTTACCGACGTTACATAATTATATCATTTTCGATAGATGTTTTCAAAGCAGCTAGCATTGTCCATTTCCCACATACAACAAATCAGCAGCAGACGACATTAAGAACATCAGCTGACAGATGTAGTAAATCATTAATATGAATGGAATAATTTTTTATAGAATAGAGTTTGAAAGATTGTGGCAAAAGAAGGAATTGCTCATCATAATCATTTTTTCCCTTATGCCACGATGTCTTTAAAGCGTGTCTGCTACAGATACGTTAAAATGCGTAATTACGATATGTAGTCAGCTGTGACTTCAACCTTTCCCGCATACAACATATCTGCAGCAGCCGATTTCAAAATTATTTAGTCAAACATACGGAAACTCTTTATAAATGAAAGAATATTGTTTTATTAAAGCTTAATACATTGTGGAAAAATAAGAAAAATGCTCATTTTAAGCAGGTTCTCCTTTTGCCACAATGTTTTCAGAGTTTTCTGCTGTAAAGGGGTCCGAAAGCGTCTATATTTGGGTTAGGGCTAAACACTCTCCGACCTTTCCCACACATTTGGAAGCATCTGAAGCAGACGTCTTTTAAAATCATAGTGACATAATGATCATTTGAGCCGTCACGCGAGAAAACCACCATTATGGCCTCTGCGTAATGTATCGACCCAGATCAGCCTGCGCAGTCCGCGCAGAATGATCCGGGCCGACGCATTACGTCTAAGGGGGATAGAGGTATAGAGTAATGATTCCTGAAACAGAAAACCATAGGAAGCGAAAAGTGTCTATCCGGGTAAGCCTGTGCGGCATGCTTAGGCTGATCCGGGTCGATACTTCACGCAATGTTGGTTTTCTCGTAGAACGGCTTATTTGTCTATTCACTCATTACCCCCCGTCAAAGGAGGGTGGGATATTGGTTTGATCTTGTCCGTCCATAATTCTGTTCGTCCAAGTGAGAGAGTACTTGTGGGGTGTTCCTTTTTCCTGAAGCCCACCCACCAGACTTATAAAGACACTTAGAAAAATATTTGTTTTGTTTGTTTTATAATAGGTATCTTATTTGCATATTAATGCTATTCATTCCGTAAAAGGGTAATAATTACGGAATGAATAGCATACTTGTGGGTTGCAACCCACAAGTTTGAAACAAAATAAATAACCCCACAAATACACTTCATGAGTCCGTCCGTCCTTCCGTCTTTTCGTCCGTCCGTCCAGAGCCATATCTAAGACATTGTTAGAATTGGAGACATCAGTCAGTTATCTCCCTTTAATACTCTCTACATCTAGCTAGGTCCTATCATTTGGTTTCCTTTGTTTTTATCATTGGTTTCTTTGCACTGGATGGTGCACTTATAATTGCATTTTCTTTAAACACTGCTATGTAAATTTTCTCTTTTGAATCATCACTTTAATTAACACATTTATGATTAATGTGTACAGAGTAACTGCAATATCTCATTATGAAATAGCGATAAAGACTAAGGATTCCAACTTAAAGGACCTACCAACTATTTGGTCTTCCTTGGTCTTTATCTGACAAGGGAGATAATATAATTATCACTAATGTCCCTCATTGATTTGACTAAAACTATATGGAAATGTTTACCACAATAGGGAAATAGATATACCTCAAAAACACCTTATGTCTTTTCAACTTGTGAACTCTCTTAAAGCCACATTGAACATCCAATATTCATGAAAGTTCATTAGAACTTTCATCGCCATCAAATCTCGGTGTTTCTCACTAGTCCTTCAACAAGTCGTCACGAGCCATCATCAGAAGATTTATATATATTAAATCCCAGTCACTGCAGGTTCAAAACTGGTTTATATGGGGTAATAATATAGGTCACTAGGTTACATTTTAGAAAAACTGTTTTGAACACACTAGAGGCCATCTTTATGGAAATCAGCAAACTTTCATCTCTATCATCTAGTCAGGTTTGAAATTGGGTCATGTCGGGTAGAAATCCATGTCACCAGGTCAAATTTTATACAAAACCTTGTTTAACCACATCAGAGGCCAAATGTTTCATCCAATCCTCATCGAAAATCATGAGAACATTCATCTCTATCAACCTCAGTCAGGTTCAAAACTCGGTCATGTGGGGTAAAAAATTAGGTCACTAGGTCAAATGAAGTGGTCAATGCGGGGTTTTTTAAATTATATTTTGGCGGGATCACAATTCAATGAATTAACTTGTCATGCAGGCTAATCCAGACAGACACTTTTCGCATCCTGTGGATTTTATGTTTCAGGAATCATTACTCTATATCTCTATTCCCTGAGACGGAATGTGTCGGCCCGGATTAGCCTGCGCGGAATGCGCAGGCTGATCTGGATCGATACATTTCTCAGAGTCCATAATGTTGGTTTTCTCGTGGAACGGCTCAAATGTTAATTGTATCTTAATTATTCCACTATATGTTTTTTATTATAATGAAGACAAGTTGAACATAAATACACACCAATCATAATAAAACAGAATAACCCCATTTACTGCTGGAACCGATAATGAGAAGAATGTGCCACCAGTATAGAGCCAGGTCAGCCGGCTCATCCACTCCGACTGACTAAACTTTGTACTGCTGGCTGCTCAACTGAACAATTTTATCTTGATTTTCCTTAGAATATATCATGGACTCTTCCAGATGCAAAGCTGCATAAGTCCATTTTAAACAAATTAGCATTGAAATGGTTGCTTTGTAAAATCGTTTCTGTTTATATCCAGGTGACTTCAATATCCCACGGTTCAGCCATAAGTAAATCTAGTGTGACCTTCATGTGGACGGCTCCCTTGACACCTACCGGAGAAGGGGACATAGTGTTTGTGTAAGTATCAGAAAGTCTCTAAATATTGTCCACTTAACCCCTTTCCCACATACAGACGCAATGTCATCCATTTGCAGAGGGTGACTTGAACACTGAGAAAGTTATCATAATCAGCATTTATTCTGCTTGCCACAATTGTTTCGACTATATACCATAATTGAATTTTAATTATTGAGATCTTCCATATTAATGTCGAAATTTATTCGAGTTGTTCGGCCTACTTGTTGCATGTGGAAAGGGTGAACGTTTATACGGCTGAATTTCTGCAGCTCGTATTAGCATCTTTATTCTTTGAAAAGTATCTGCATGAACCCTTTTTCTATGTAATGACGCATCTGCAGCAGTCGATCTTTGAAAACATTCAAAGGATAAGGTAGTGTTGCTTTAGGTTGTTGTAGCAGGTTAAGTATGACTCCCTCTTTTTCTAGCAGAATATTTATTTCAGAATTATTTATTTCATAACCATTATGAAGCTTATTTTCTTCAACTTATATTAGTCCCTGTTATATTGATTGTAATGCTAGTCTTTACAGTTCATATTCGTCATTTTTATATTTATTGTAATGCTTGTTTTTACTGTTTCTATTAGTCTGTTATATGGATTGTGAAGGAAGCTCTTACAACACATAGTATCAATGTTATATTGATTGCAAGGCTATTTTTTTACAGTTTATACTAGTCACTATTATATTGATTGCGAAGAAAGCTCTTACAACTCATTTTAGTCACTATTATATGGATTGTAATGCTAGATTTTACAACTTATATTATTCAAATTTATATTGACTGTGAAGGCAGCTCTTACAACTTATATATATCACTATTATATTGATTGTGAAGCAAGGTTTTACAACTTATATATATCACTATTATATTGATTGTGAAGCAAGGTTTTACAACTTATATTAATCACTTCTATAATGAGTGTGAAGGAAGCTCCTACAACTTATATTAATCACTGTTATATTGACTGTGAATGAAGTTCTAACAACTTAGATTAATCACTGTTTTATTGATTGTGAAGGAAGCTTTCACAAGTTATATTGATCCATGTTATATTGATTGTGAATGAAGCTATTACAACTTATATTAACCACTGTTATATTGATTGTGAAGGAAGCTCTTACAACTTATATTAATCACTGTTATATTGATTGTGAATGAAGTTCTAACAACTTATATTAATCACTGCTATATTGATTGTGAAGGAAGCTCTTACAACTTATATTAATCCCTGTTATATTGAGTGTGAAGGAAGCTCTACCACTTTCTATTAATCACCGCTATATTGATTGTGAAGGAAGGTCTTACAACTTATATTAATCCCTGTTATATTGAGTGTGAATGAAGCTCTTATAATTTCTATTAATCACTGTTATATTCATTGTGAAGCAATGCTTTACAACTTAGATTAATTACTGTTATATTGATTGTGAAGGAAGCTTTCGCAATTTATATTAATCCCTGCTATATTGATTGTGAATGAAGCTCTTACAACCTATATTAATCGCTGCTATATTGAGTGTGAAGGAAGCTCTTACAACTTACATTAATCTCTGTTATATTGATTGACAAGGAAGCTCTTACAACTTATACTAATCCCTGTTATATTGATTGTGAATGAAGCTCTTACAACCTATATTAATCACTGTAATATTGATTGTGCAGGAAGCTCTTACAACATATATTATTCACTGCTATATTGATTGTGAAGGAATCTCTTACATCTTATATTAATCACTGTTGTATTGATTGTGAATGCAGGAAGCTCTTACAACTTACATTAATCACTTTTGTATTGATTGTTAAGGCAGCTTTTAGAACTTATATTGATCGTGAAGGAAGCTCTTACAACTTATATCTACCACTATTATATTGATTGTGAAGGAAGCTCTTACAACTGATATTAATCACTGTACTATTGATTGTGAAGGAAGCTCATACAACTTATATTAATCACTGTTGCATTGATTGTGAATGAAGCTCTTACAACTTATATTTGTAACTGTTGTATTGATTGTGAATGAAGCTCTTACAACTTATATTTGTAACTGTTATATGTTATGCCTGGATAAACAATTGGTGTAAAATAGTAAGCAATATATGGTCAGCAAATGTCTAACGAGCTGTTAAGATCAGGCAAACACTGGAAAACCTAACTTATGGAAATGAACGCTAAATTACTTTTTTTAAAGTGTAAACTTCGTTTTCAGTAGACAGTCGAATTTCTATTGAACTTATGGTTAATGTATGTATTAAATCACCAAAACCAAGTAATAAGCGATTCAAACATGTTTGATTTTTTTTACATTTCAGATATACAGTTGTCCAGAGCTATCCCATTTACTGGGTGAGAGAGGTGTCAGAGACATTGAGGTTTCAAGGTGTGCAGACCAACCCAACAACTCCCATAACCACTACAACAACTCCAACTACCACCACAACAATTCCCATAACCACCACAACAACTCCCTTTACCACTACAACAACTCCCTTAACCACTACAACAACTCCCATAACCACTACAACAACTCCCATAACCACTACAACAACTCCCATAACCACGACAACAACTCCCATAACCACTACAACAACTCCCATAACCACCACAACAACTCCTATAACCACCACAACAACTCCCATAACCACTTCAACAACTCCCATAACCACTACAACAACTCCCATAACCACTACAACAACTCCAACTACAACCACAACAACTCCCATAACCACTACAACAACTTCAACTACAACCACAACAACTCCCATAACCACCACAACAACTCCCATAACCACCACAACAACTCCCATTACCACTACAACAACTCCAACTACAACCACAACAACTCCCATAACCACTACAACAACTCCCATTACCACTACAACAACTCCCATAACCACTACAACAACTCCCATAACCACTACAACAACTCCAATTACCACCACAACAACTCCCTTAACCACTACAACAACTCCCATAACCACTACAACAACTCCCTTAACCACTACAACAACTCCCATAACCACTACAACAACTCCCATTACCACCACAACAACTCCAATTACCACCACAACAACTTCCATAACCACTACAACAACTCCAACTACAACCACAACAACTCCCATAACCACCACAACAACTCCCATAACCACTACAACAACTCCCATAACCACTACAACAATTCCCTTAACCACTACAACAACTCCCTTAACCACTACAACAACTCCCATAACCACTACAACAACTCCAACTTCAACCACAACAAGTCCCATAACCACTACAACAACTCCCATAACCACTACAACAACTCCCATTACCACTACAACAGTTCCAACTACAACCACAACAACTCCCTTAACCAATACAACAACTCCCATAACCACTAGAACAACTCCAACTACAACCACAACAACTCCCATAACCACTACAACAACTCCCATTACCACTACAACAACTCCAACTACAACCACAACAATTCCCATAACCACTACAACAACTCCCATAACCACCACAACAACTCCCATTACCACTACAACAACTCCCATAACCACTACAACAACTCCCATTACCACTACAACAACTCCAACTACAACCACAACAATTCCCATAACCACTACAACAACTCCCATAACCACCACAACAACTCCCATTACCACTACAACAACTCCCTTAACCACTACAACAACTCCCATAACCACTACAACAACTCCAACTACAACCACAACAACTCCCATAACCAATACAACAACTCCCATAACCACTACAACAACTCCAACTACAACCACAACAACTCCCATAACCACTACAACAACTCCCATAACCACTACAACAACTCCCATAACCACCACAACAACTCCCATAACCACCACAACAACTCCCATAACCACCACAACAACTCCCATTACCACTACAACAACTCCCTTAACCACTACAACAACTCCCATAACCACTACAACAACTCCCATAACCACTACAACAACTCCAACTACAACCACAACAACTCCCTTAACCACTACAACAACTCCCATAACCACCACAACAACTCCCATAACCACCACAACAACTCCCATAACCACTACAACAACTCCCATAACCACTACAACAACTCCAACAACCACCACAACAACTCCCATAACCCTCAAAACAACTCCAACTGCCACTACAACCACAGCTACTCCAACTACATCTACAACACCGTCCACTTCAACAACGACTCCCGCTATAACGAAATCAATCCCCGATACAACCACAACAACTTCCTCTGGTACTTCCACAACAAATCCAACTACCAACACAACAGCAACAATCATTTCAACTCAAAGAACAAGCAAAACAGAAACTCCCACTACGACCACGTCCGACGTTACGATGACAGCAGCAACAACAACAACACCAGACTCCATAGAACTGCAGGTATTTAAATTAAATGTATCATTTAGGTATGTCAAAATAATTAAGTAAAACTATTCAAAGGGAAAATGTTTTCAAAGTAGATTTAATCTTAAAAGTATGTGCTACTAAAATAGTTTGTGACATGGTATTAGAAGACTTGCTTTTAACCCTTTCCAACATATATATGCATCTGACCCCTCTGCAACAGGCAACTTTAAACAAAAAATGTGATAGAAGGAGAAACTGCTCAATACGATCAATTCCTTCTTATACCACAATGTGTTCAATCTTCTTGAGTAATTATACCACCATTTATAGCGAATTTCCTTTTTTTCAGAAGTAGTATGCTTCGAATTTGTTGTATATGGAAAAGGGATGTGTGTGTGGGTGGGTGTGAGAGGGGGGGGGGGGGGGGGGGGGGGTTTAACTTGTAGCAGCCGTCTTTGAAATCATTGTGGCAAATTCCCAAATTGAGCAATGTTTCCATACATGTATGTCACAATGTTCATTTATAGATATGTTCCATAATTTGGCATTGACATTCACAAAGTCGTCTGCTGCGGATGTATTGTATGTGAGAAAAATATCATTTGTTGTATGACTCATATCATATAAACTTATATTTTACAGCAAATAAGGAAGGACAGTAGATGTGGGTCAGAAGTAGGCTGTTTCCATGACTGCACTGGTGACAACTGTAACTTCATGTTTACATGGAAAGACGACAGAAGTGACGACCTTCATCTGTCTTTGACCTGTAAACAGTCGGGCAATATTTATTGCGCAATTGGTCTTTCTAGTGATGAAAAGATGGTGAGTGTTTGTAACTTTGCTTTCATACAACATTGTTTTGAAGTTTATGACACGTGTCATCACTCAGGCTGAAAAGTGTCCTTCTGTTCTAAAGGTATGAAAGCTTTAAGAAATGGGAATGAGGCTATATCGGGTAACGGTTGCGAGCACCGTGATCATTTGAAAATGGCTTTTTTCTTAACTTTGAAAATTGTTTTTTTCACTTTGAAAATGATTTTTTCCACCTTGAAATTTGCTTTTTTTTTTACTTTGAAAATGGCTTTTTTATACTTTGAAAATGTCTTTTTTCACCTTGAAAATTGCTTTATTCACTTTCAAAATGACTTTTTATACTTTGACAGTAGTAGATCTTCTGAGAATTTTTCGGTGAAATCTTCATTAGTTTATCCTCTTTCAAAATAGTACAAAGAATTGAATTCCATGGAAAACCCTTGCTTTCCGCGGCAACAGAAAGAAAGAACTTAAAAGGTATAGGCCCGATTTAGAAAAGGACATGAAAAACGTGGCCACCAAGGAAGGATGCGATTACCACCAGTTTTATTGACATGACATGACTGTGGCTCCAACCCTGGTCTAAATCACTGTGACATTTGACCCTTCTTAGATTAAAATACTGTCTCGGATGTATAGAATAAAAACATGGTAAACTATTTAAGTTCTGTTAAATCAGGTGTGCGATATGGGTCAATCATGGCCCTCTTGTTTACATACCATGTTTTATTTAGATATGACAGGTTTGCATGACCCTTAACCCTTTCAGCGCCGAATTGTTTAAAGTAGACTCTTCCATGTTCAAACTCGGACGACTCTATTTTCATGTTATAGGATTTTTGGAATATTTTTATAACTCACAGCCAAACAATGCAGATTTCAGGTGAGACAGCTCGTTACGAGCTGACTCACCTGAATCTGTATTGTTTGCAAAAAGCTCAATAATGCCTTTGGCGCTGAAAGAGTTAAGATAAATTGTATACATGTGTATTGATCAGGGAGGAGACAGTGTGTTTGAATGTACTTCATCAGATGGAGAGATTAGTGTACAGAACTCATATAATGTGGAAAACGATTACAAAAATGAACCTTCAAATGATGTAAGTATATTTGAGACATAATGTAATTGTAACCAGTGTAAATCCAGATCAACCTGTGCCTACGCATAGATGTATCTAGGTTGCACTATTAGCAGTTAGTTACTGAAACATTTATTAAACAACAATATTGTCCATTTCGTTCAGATTGCTCGGAGGCACAGACCGTCCTTTGTCAATATTCGCCATCAATACGATGGTTTTACTTTTCATTGATCACATAGGTGTATTTATGATGCTTTACATCGCTTTCAACATTTTATCAGATAAATCACGTCATGTCCTATGTCAGTAACCATTACTACTGGTCCATTCATCCTAACACCGGCGAGTCCGACGTAATATACTAACCCCATAATCCTGAGCGCCAAGATGGGGAGCCATTACTATCAATTTTAAAGTGTTTGGTATAACCTGGCCGGGTATCGAACTTGCAAGCTTCTACACTCTCGGCAAACACTCTACCACTATACCACCGAGGCGGTCTTCAGCACATATGAGTCGTCCCACGAGAAAACCAACATTGTGGACTCTACGTAAAGTATCGACCCGGATCAGCCTAAGCATGCCGTACAGGCTTACCGGGACACACACCTTTCGCCTCCTGTGGATTTTCTGTTTCAGGTATCATTACTCTATATTGACTTGGTTCTGATCCCTACCATTTGGCCAAGATGTTTAGTATAATAACATAAATGGATTTCTTTTTACCATTTACCACATACAACAAAATCTACAGACGACTTTGAAAAGATATGAAAATTATCTATAACTGAAAGTATAATTAGAATTGAAATAATGAGGAATTTCTCATATTGTCGAAATGCTTTTAAATGCCGTCTGCTACAGAGGCGTGTCAAAAACGTCTGTATTTGGAAAGGGGTTAATAAATTGTGATTTAATCATGAAAACACACACGGTTGAGAGACATGCTGCACGTTGTAACTTTTAAGACACTGATGTTTTTTTATCATAATAGTATGTATCTTTGAACGAAGGTCAGGATCAGATCAATATTGTCAACTAATAAAAACCAACACTCGATACTTTCCGCAAAGTCCACACTTGGTTTTCTTATGGAACGATTCATATTACGCTAAAAAGTTCTTCTTATAACAGTTGACCTCTGGACTAAACTTGATATCAGCGGGACACCAAAATGGTATCTTATACTGCCAATTTACCAGAAAGAAAACATTTTCATTAGCGTCAAACTTGACAAGTCGAACAAGAAGGGCAGCTGTAGATGACTCAACATACTTTGATTCCAGTCAAGAATGGACCTTGCTGTATGCCTATGGAACCAATATTCTGGGTATGATTAACTTGTGAAAGTCTATTTTGAACTTGAGAAATTATTTTGAGAAAGAGGGAAATTCCATGTTTTGATCACATTTGATTTAATGATAATCCACCATGAAGGAAGGTCACATCAGGATTGATCCCAGTTTCCAGTGTTTCTAACTGTGTTTATAATTTGAATTCATATTGTGGAAAAGCTTTTATTGAATCACACTTCTCCACTTCCCCACATACATCAAATTTGCAGCAGATGACTTTGTAAATGTCTAGGAATATAAAATGAAAAACCTCTTTAAATGAAAGTACAATTACAGTATAGCTTTAAAAAAAATCAGACAAATGGAGAATCATGTGTGATCCAGTTGTGATTCTTTAAGTCAATCCTTCCACCGAATCTTGGTGTATGCATCTTGGGAAGATGGTATGTTGCGAAATATTGGGTCACTTTGACCTTGACCCCTCATTCCATTTAAAGAAAAAGTGTGTCACCGTCATATACCTTAGCTGTCGCTCTTGGTGTAACCAAATTTGGTACGAAGATGCATAATTGGAACTGGATATGTGTCACATACAGTTACTAAACTTAAATAGCTGTGAAAGTGTCCTTGACCAAATCTAAAGGAGAATCTCGAGGGCTTGTCGTGAAACGATTGTTACTAAAACCCTATTTTGAAAACCCTGGTTTAGGGGCAATTTTGACCCCTTTGTAAACAATGCAAATTTAGGTGTCATTGCTCAGAACGAGTAATGGTACCTAAATGTCCATTGTTTATCTAGAAATATAACTTAACGATTATAAAGACTTTATGGCGAGGTGATTAACTTTGGTCAAAAAATACCAATTTTATTTACAACCGTTTCACGCCAAACCGTCGATCTTGTCCTGGACATATCGCACATAGAGTTAAAGTGTGGCAGACAAACTTTAGGTGGCTGTAACCTTAAACTTTGACCCAATTAAAGAAAAATCTTGACTGGCGAAATATGTTCAACACTGTTACACCATGAGATACCATATTTGATGCATAACTGCATCTTGGGAAGATAGTGTCGCAAACCAAAGTTAACTGTGTTTTATTGTGTGTTTGTATCGTGTTTTATATTGTTTTCAACAGTATTTCAGTTACATCAAGGCATTTCTTGGGTCAACCTTGAGCAACTAAGGTAGGATGCCATTACTACAAATTTTAAAGTCATTGATATGACTCGACTGTGGCTCCAACCCTGGTCTTCATCTCTATAAATCACTGTGACCTTGATCTTTGATCCTTCTTAGAATAAATCTTGTATCTGCTCTATCTCCTTCATTGTACCACATATAGAAATAGAATGTGATGTGTGGATCCATTTTTGGAAAAAGATGTGTTGAATGCCAAAATTAGATCACTGTGAGCTTAACCTTTGACCTTACATCTTAAAAGACCTTAAACATGCTACTAGTATATCACCTGAGCTCTAACATTCCTAGAAACCAAAATTTGTGTATGCATACACCTTGGGCAGAAGACGTCTTATACACTGGAAGAAGGTTACAGTGACCCTGACCTTTGCATTCGACAACACTTCAAACGAAATCAATTAGTTTCTTTAACTGGACCCAAGTTTGATGTATGAAAAACAGCTAGGGGAATAAATCACTTGTCTATCTACAGTTTACATAAGGTTGAACAAGATTTGTCACCATTTGAAACACGGATGGGGACATGGATTGTCTGATAAAAAGATGTTTTACAATTGTTTCAAATAGTTGAGCATGCTGCCCTATTGTATACCCTTTTTTCATGGCGTTCTAACATTTCATTTGTTGTTTAAAAACAGGCAATAAACTGAAACACACAGCCACCCCAGTGGTATCGAAGCAGAAAGTTCTCTTCAAAGATGCCGTAGATGTGTCGGCTGAAAAGGTTGATAAAGATTTGATTCAAATACATGGTAAGTTGACTCTTTGCCTGATACAGAAGACTTCTGACATGTATTGTATGCATCAGAGCAATTAATCTTTTTGCCACAACATGCTGTTAACCAATTGCCACATGCAGACTCATGTTGACACCTCTACAGTAAACGACTTTTGAAAACATTGTGGCAAAAAAAAGAAAGAGCACTTTCTTCTTTTTCCACAAAGTTACTAGTTCCAAGATAAAACAAAAATCGGAGACATTCTCACAGCAGACCTCTTTAGGAAATCAATTTGAGTGTTCTTCTTGAAGCAATACATATCTTGTTTCTATATTTTAATTTCAGCTATTTTGATGGTTGTAGCATGGATGTTTTTTGCATCAATAGGCATATTCATGGCCCGTCACTTTAAGAGGGTGTGGCCGGAGGGTACTGAATCATGTGGTCAGCAGAGATGGTTTATGGTGAGTGATCTTGCTTGTCTAACCCTTTCTCACTAACAACAAATATGCAGCAAACATCTTAGGAAAGATATGGGAAGATCGCTATGAAGAAAATAATAAAAGTATAATAATAGAAGGAGACAAGTGACACAGACAGGTCAACAAAGACCCTCGTGTTCAAAAGGACACTAGAGCCGTTCCGCGAGAAAACCAACATTGCGTAAAGTATCGACTAAGCATGCCGCAAAAGCTAAACCGGACAGACACTTTTCGCCTCCTGTTGATTTTCTGTTTCAAGAATCATTATTCTATACCTCTATCCCCCTGAGACGGGATGTGTCGGCCCGGATAAGCCTGCGCAGGCTGATTTGGGTCGATACATAACGCAGATTCTATAATGTTGGTTTTCTCGTGGAACGGCTCACTTGTTCAATCACCATGGAGGTTATGTCAACTTTAGAGATTTTACATACGGTACACAATACTTCTAAACCCTTTCTCAATGAGCAATTACTCCTTTAGCCATAATGTTTTCAAATCTATTTGACGATTATACTATATTTGATGAAAAGAAATCATATATTTGCATCAATGTTTAAAAATCGTCTGCAGCAAGTTTGTAGTATGTGGGAAAGGGTCAATCCTAAGAAACTGGTATGGAGGGAAACTTGCGCGGCATGCTTAGGCTGATCAGGTATGGAGGGAAAACTTGCGCGGCATGCTTAGGCTGATCAGGTTATGGAGGGAAACTTGCGCGGCATGCTTAGGCTGATCAGGTATGGAGGGAAACTTGCGCGGCATGCTTAGGCTGATCAGGTATGGAGGGAAACTTGCGCGGCATGCTTAGGCTGATCAGGTATGGAGGGAAACTTGCGCGGCATGCTTAGGCTGATCAGGTATGGAGGGAAACTTGCGCGGCAGGGTTAGGCTGATCAGGGTCGATACAATGCTGGTTTTCTCGTAATTCGGCTCATGTAATGGTAAAACTTTGCAAACATAGAGACTGGTCTTAGAATGCACTTTTAGCATGTTCAACACCCTCCCCCTTTTCGCTCCGTGTGGCATAAAATCAATGTGCACTTTTCAAATTCAGCTACGTTCAAACCATGTAAACATAATGAGGAATGGTTCAATGAGCCACTCACTTCTCCTTTTCCCATAATTTTGTTAACCCTTTAGCAGAAGGTAACTACAAGTTTCCAGGTTTTTTAATGCTTGCCTCAGATATTTTCATAACCAATAACTTATAAGCTATAGTGTCATTGTAAGTAAAGTTTTTCGAAAAGAGACATTATATTTTCTGTATTTTCTAGCTCCATCGGATATGTATGGTTATGACAGTCGTGTGTACAACTGCAGCGTTCGTGGTGATATTCATACATGTGAAGGGTATGACGAAGGTATAATTGTAGTCTTTATTTGTGATGAAAAATCCCTAAATCCTTTTCGCACATAGGAATAATCTGCAGCAGACGACTTTGAAAACATCTGGGCAAAGAAGTGTAAAGACTCTACAAAAGAGAGTGTAATTATTGAAAAAAAAAATGATTACATTGTGACAAAAGATGAAATTGCTCATCATGAGCAATTTCATCTTGTGCCACAACGTATTTAAAAGTCGTCTGCGGCAGACGTTCTCAAAACTTAGAACAGACGGAAAGTAGATGTCAAGTTGCTGTTCAGTCCAGAACAATTTAATGAGATGAATCACCTGGTTATTAGTTAGGATTTAAAGCAATACAAGCGAGTGAGCTAGGTCTGGTTTAAATGAGATGTCATTCAGGGGCGTAGCTTTGCAATAATCAATGTGTAGGCCGTCTCGTGAGAAAATCAACATTGTCGACTCCGCGTAAAGTATCGACCCGGATCAGCCTAAGCATGCCACACAGGCGTACCCGGATATACACTTTTCGCCTTCTGTGGATTTTCTGTTTCAGGAATCACTACTCTATCTACCCCCCCCACCCCCCCCCCCCCCCCCCCTTTAGACGGAATGTGTCGGCCGGATTAATCTGCGCGGACAGCGCGGGCTGATCTGGTCGATACATTACGCAGATGTGTATCGCCGCAGCTGCATTTTGGGGCATTTTAAAGAAAACATGTATAGGCCCGTGCCTACAGTGCCTAAAGGGAGCTAAGCCCCTGTCATTTAAAGGAGACTAATATCTTATGGATTATCTACATAGCCTCGGGTAACAAATACCCGACAGGTGGTCACATTTGATTGAGGACCAATGTAATGGGTGAAAATGAAATGGGTAAAAAACTAAATAGACCAATATCCCATGTATTATCTACATAGGGAACAATGAGCTGACCGATGGTCACAGTTGAATTGACCAATTTAATTGGTATACTTGACCCCATTCAAATCTCTCAAAGTGTGTTGGTATGTGTGTAAACAACGATTTTATTTATGTTTTCTGTGACATAGACAATAGAAATTAGCCAAATTTACGAAAATAGCCAATTCTATTATTTGGTAAGGTTTTATCATTGAAATCGGTCTGGCAAGATAAAAAAATCAGTCAAAACCGGCAAATCTTCAATTTTCCCTGATGAACTTCTTAAACTTATACTGGGTAATTATTATTTTTACAGATAAAAGGATCTAATTTTGAGAAGTCCCATCCTATAATTGGTATAGCTGTAATGTGTCTTGCAATCATTAATGTAAGTATCTTTTGCTGCGTATTGCTCATACAAACTTACATACATACATATATTCCGCTCGCCGAATAGCAAATTATGGATGGCGAGTGCAAATATAAACAAAGAATGAATGAATGAATACGTACATATATATATTAATGTGTATGTAACTAATCACTGCGAGAAGTTTTTCCCTGCTTAATAAATAATATCCATCTCTCTATCATTTACTCTTTCCCACATAACCTAATCTGTCGGCCGACTTCGAAAACACTCAGGAAATAATAGGGATAATTTATATATTTATACATTGTGGCAAAAGGAAAAATTGTTTTATTATTAGCAATTTCTCCTTATGTCATACTGTTTCAACTCTGCTTGAGCAGAGTTGAAACAGTATGACATAAGGAGAAATTGCTAATAATAAAACCAATTTTTCCATTTTGCCACAATGTATAAGTTACTATAAATGTTATCCTTATTATTTACACACTGAGTGTATTTGAGCTCATCTTAGAGAAATTGCGACATGAGTAGATCGAGATCAACCTGCACATATACACAGTCTGCGTTGTTCACTAATTAGTCGCAGAACAATTCAAGAACTTCTCATACACTCAACTTGTTTGGAGAAGATAATATGTACATAAATTGATCTCTATCTACATTCGTCAGAAATACGGTAAGGTTGGTTTTCCCTCATTTATAAAAAATGATAATTTATAGAAAATCTCCATAAATTAAAGTAAAATTATTGAAAAGAGTTCAAAACAAACATTGTGGTAAAATGAGGAAATTGTTCATTTTGAGGAATTTCTTCTTTTGCCACAATGTTTTGAAAAGTCAGCAGCTGCAGATGCGTCTGCAAGTGGAAAAGGGCTAATAACATTTTGCATTTACATTTTAGCCCCTGATGGCCTTGGTCAGACCAGCACCTGATAAGCCCAATAGGCCTTTATTCAATGTTGCACATTTACTAGTTGGAGTTAGTGCTCATATAGCTGCAGGTAAGTAATCTGTACCTCCAACAGAAAATTGGTCTTCTTGCATTACTATTTAGGTAATTCAAATATGGGGGTTAATCTTTTTGAATGTAGATGCATTCAGTGAAATATCCAAAAGATAAAAAATAAAAAATAAAACCAATTTGTACATCTTTATGAGTTCGAAATATAGATCAATGGACAAAATAGTGAAATCATATGCTACATCTTACAGCAGAATGTATCTGCAACAGTTACGCAGTTAAGTTGAAACATTTCCCACATGTAGATGTTTTTTGACACATTTGCAGGAGGCTACCTTTTTGAAAATATTGTATCACTGCTTTCAACTATATGTGGCGGAAAGGTTAAAAGGAAACCCAGTTGAAATACACTTCTAGTTCAACATTAGAAATAACATATATGGATCTGTTCATCTTCATACATATATGAGCCGAAGTACGAGAAAACCAACATTGTGGACTCTGCGTAATGTATCAATCCGGATCAGCCTAAGCATGCTGCGCAGGCTTACCCGGGTAGACACTTTTCACCTCCTGTGGATTTTCTGTTTCAGGAATCATTACTCTGTACCTCTATCCCCCTGAAACGGAATGTGTCAGCCCGGATTAGCCTGCGCGGACTGCGTAGGCTGATCTTAGTCGATACATTACGCAGAGTCCATAATGTTGGTTTTCTTGTGGAACGGCTCAATTATTTTACAATCAAACTTGTCTAAGGCAACCACTAGAGGGATAGTAAAAATGTGGTTGCCGAACACAGGTGGCTGCTTAATACAAATCAAATTAAAAAGAAAAAGTTGTTTTGGTAAATCTTCAGGTGACTGCATAATACATGTTAACTTCATAACATAGGTGACCGCCAACACAAGTTTGTCTTGACTTGGTCTTTCTATTGCATTTTATACGATTCATTATATATGTAACTATCATCTCATCTACCTATAGATTTGAGCATCCTTATATATTTATATCAAATTCTGTTGAATCATATTTGTTAATTTACTGTTTGTATACACATGATCTTCGCATTATTCGTATGTTACTAGAAACTTTGTTAAGTTTAGGTTATAAATATGAATAAAGTGATCTTGAATCTTGAATCTTTAGAAATGTGCACGCAGATAATCCAGATTCAAGTGTTTGGCATCCATAAGAAAACAATTTAAAAAAAACAATATTTTGTTCATCTTTATGAATTAAAACATACATCAATGGTCAGTAAATATCTATGCTACATCTTGTTACAGAATGTTTCTGCATCGTTTACTTATTATAATTGAATCACAAATGCAGATGTATTTTGACACATTTGCAGCAGAGGACATTTTGAAATCACTGTAGCAAAATAAGACATTCCTCGTCATGAGCAATATCTCCTTTTTCCCAGAATGTTTTAAACTCGTTTCAATAATTATACTTTCAACTACAGAGATTGTTCATAGTTAATTACATTATGTGTTTTCGAAGTGGTCTGCTGTAGATATGCCACATGTGGGAACTGGTTTATTTATTCTACATGGATAGTCTCTTGCATGTTTTCACTCCTTTGCTTTCGTTCTGTCCTTTTATCCATCTGCTATCACGTTTAACCATTTCCCACTTGCAGACGCATTTCGACGCATTAGCAGCAGATGACTTTTGAAAACATTGTTGCAAAAGGTGAAATTGCTCATGATAACCAATTTCCCCTTTTTGCAACAATTTTTTCAACTCTATTTAATGATTAATCTCTCGTTTATGGAGATAATTTACATTTTTGCCAATATGTTTTCAAAGTCGTCTGCTGCAGATTTTTCGTATGTGGAAAAGAGTTAAAGCCGAGTTCCGGTAGCTCTGTCGTAAGCGACCCATGTTGTCATACCAGGGGGTTGTGAGTTCAAAACTCAGCTCGGCCACAATTCTTTCCGATGTTTGACAAAAGTCGATGTGACAATCGCCGTCATTCGTCTTCCACTAATGGGCTAACAGTCTATATGGAAACCCAACCAGTTGCTTGGATAGAATGTTGTGTAAAAGCTAGGAAATTCATGGATAGGAACTGTATGCCGTGATATGACTGAAAAAATGTTGAAAAACGACATTAAACCCCAATCAATCAATGTCCTTACAAACACTCTTGCTCTGCTAAAAACAAAGCCGCCAGTGTTATTCTGAAACATGTAACATTATGTATTATATGAAAACCTTATTATTCCAGTCATAAACATATTTACTGGAAGTATGCAGTCAGCATCAAACCTTCCCTCCTACACACAAATTGTATTATGGACATTTGTGGCTTGGATCGTGCTGTTAGAGCTCATCATGATGGCGCATACATGTTTGTGGAATAGAAGTAAGTGGATCCTTTTTACTTTTATGTGAAACCCATTTATCCCTTTCCCTCTTGCAGAATACGGAAATTAAATAAACTTAATTAAAGAACAATTATTGAATGCAGTTGAAAACCTTGTAGCAAAAGACAAAGTTGCTCAGTATAAGCAACTTCTCCTTTAGCCACAATTGTTTCCAAAGTCATCCGCTACAGAGTGTTCAGAAAGCGTCTGTATTTTGGAAAGGGTAAATTGATTGTTAACTATTGAAAGCATTATTTGGACCACTGCACTAGAAAAATTGATACACATACAGTACCTTTGTGATTGATCGTATAGATCTTTTAGACGTAATCAAAGTGGTATATCTCAGTAATACATATGGCTGTAGCTGGACTGAAGTGTATGAAAACTCAGGGAGGTACCTCTATTTACCTTTTGACAAGTACAGTGACCTGAATATTGATTGATTGGTTTATTTGGGCTTAACGCCGTTTTCAACAATTTTTCAGTCATATCACGGCGGCCAGTTCACCTACACATGTGTTTCCTAACTTGCTCACACCAATAATCAACACAACATACGTTCCAAGCAACTAGCTGCTTTTTCACATATACTGTTGGCCCATTGGTGAAAGACGAATGCCGCTTGTCAAAGTGGCTTTCGTCAAACATCGAAATGAATTTATGCCGAGCTTGGAATCGAACTCAAAACCCCTAGATTGACAGCCCGCGTCGCTGCCGACTGAGCTACTGAGCTACAGGGGCTCGGTGTGACCTGAATAAGATATGCGGGAGTCTTCGGAGAAATGATTATCACAATATAGCACTCTGCAAAAACGAACAGCAGGGACAGCTTATCAGCGCACACTGTTCTGGCACTACATTGTTTGCCAATTAGTTATAGAAGGTTCCAAGACACTTCACAGGAGGCGAAAAGTGTCTGTCCGGGTTAGCCTGCGGGGCTTGCTTGGCATGCTTGGGCTAATATGGGTCGATACTTTACGCCGAGTACACAATGTTGGTGTTCACGTGGAACGCCTCATATATAGATATTTACCATTGATATGCAGGCAGGATTTTTTTTTTAAATTACATTTAGGTTGGTTTTCCTGGCGCACCGTTCATTTAACTCTTTCATGACTTATCAAGTCTCATCTGTGTCCAATTTAGGGTCAATGTGAACCCTTTCCCACAAACAACAAAGCTGCAGTAGACGATTTTGAAACGTCTAGATGAACTTACGGAAAATCTGTTTAACCCACTCACTGTCAAATTTCACAAAGTCGACTCTTTTTTATGTTGAGAATTTGACCACTCCATTTTTCGTCCAATAGAACATTTCGAGGGCTTGGTGTGAAACAGTTGTAACTAAAAGTGGTATTTTTTTACCAAGGTTAATCACCTCGCCAATAAGCGTTAAATCATTTTTCTTGGTAAACAATCGAAATTTAGGTGCCATTGCTCGTTCTGAGCAATGGCACCTACATTTGCATTGTTTACAAAGGGGTCGAATTTGCCCCTAAACCAGGGTTTTCAAAATAGGTTGTTAGTTACAACCGTTTCACGCCAAGCCCTCGATTTGGTAAAATGTTATGTCTAAATGACAACCAATGCATATTTCAGTACAGACAGCTTATTGCAAGCTGTCTCACCTGAATATGCATTGTTGGCGAAAGCCTTTAATTGACGTTGGCAGCGAATTAAATGAAAGTGTAATTGATCTGTACCGCAAGAAAACCAACATTATGGCCACTGCGTATTGTATCGAACCAGATCAGCCTGCGCATTCCGTCACAGGGGTAAAAAGGTATATAGTAATTATTCATGAAACAGAAAATCCACAGGAGGCGAAAAGTGTATATCCGGTAAGCCTGAGCGACATGCTTAGCCTGATGCATGTCGATACTTTACGCAGAGTCCACAATGTTGGTTTTCTCGCGGGACGGCTCAATTATTGAAAAGAGTTGAAAACATATTAGCACAATGTTTCCAAAAGTTATCCACTGCAAACGGGAAAGTGTTAATGTTCTATCTTTTTCAGGTCCCTCAAGAAAACCTAAACGGAAAAGAAATATGTCCAGTGAACAATACAGTCTGAGCGTAGCACAACAAATGTACTCGCGAGCCGAACCCGCTCAGCGATACGTCTACATGCCGCAGCACTACATAGATGCGCAACCCTCAAACCGACCCAGGAGAATCATTACGGGCCAACGGTACCCAAACAACGGAACGATATCGGGTACCAGTATGGCTACATCGAGTATATCCCGAAGTTCTCAAAATGACTTAAATGCGTATCCAGTGTATAGTAATGGTGTAATCGATAGAAGTGCCCGGGAGGGGGAGTCTAAATTTGTTGCCAGATCCAGAGAGGGGGAGCCTAAATTTGTTGCAAGATCCATAGAACTTAAACAAGAGAGACCTAAACAAGCGCCTATTTTAAATTCTCCAATCGGCCAACCAAAGGTAACGTTTGACTGGTGTTTAACTCTTTTAGCGCCAAAGGCAATATTGAGCTTTTTGCAAACAATACAGATTCAGGTGAGGCAGCTCGTAACGAGCTGTCTCACCTGAAATCTGCATTGTTTGGCTGTAAGTTATAAAGATATTACAAACATCCTATAACATGAAAATAGTTTCGTCCGAGTTTGAACATGGAAGAGTCTACTTTAAACAATTCGGCGCTGAAAGGGTTAAACGCTACTTACGACACTTCCAGTTATATCACAACGTTTTCACAATTACCAGTACTGTTTATCATGATACTGATGCATCAGCCGTAAAGCTATCCCTGCAATGACGAGTACCAAGGAGGGAAGCCATTATTACCCTTGATTTGGTTTGACTCGATCCGTAAGGGTGTGGTACTTACAAGTATGTTATAAAGACTTTCCCACAAATCTGCAATGAATGACATTGAACACAACTTGGCAAAACAAACAGAAAATCTCTATTTAGAAAAGTATAATATTTGTAAAGAGTACACAACATTGTCGGAAAAGGAAATATTGCTCATTTAGTGCGAGTTATCCTTTTGCCAAAAGGTTTCAGAAGACGCCTGCTGCAAATGTGTCAAAATATGGGAATATGGGAAAGTGTTTATTTATGTTATAAATACCTTACTGTTAACATGATATTATATATTAACCCTTTCCCTCATATAAACATAAACTTCCTGATGTCACTGCAGATGACGCCTTTTTAAAACATTGTGGCAAAAGGAGAAATTGCTCATGTTGAGCAAATTCCACTGTTTGCCACAATGTTTTCGATTCTATTCAATAAATATACTTACTCCTTTATTTAGATTTTCCAGATGTTTTCTGTATGCGGGAAAGGATTAAAGTGAAAGCATCTGTAGGAAAGACATTGAATATTAGACACACTCTGTTCCTAATATGTATAGATTAAAAACAGTGAAACCATTTAAGTTATATCAAACAGGACAAGCATGGTCCTCTTCTCTGACACTGTTATGAAACGTTGTTTGATTAATATATATTACGTCTTGACATTTTTCCTGAAACTATGTTTCATTGTTACCTGCACCAGTCAGATTTAAGGACAAACATGAAACATCTTTTGACATAGAGCAGAAAATAATTGAGCCGTCCCCCGAGAAAACCAACAGTATTGCACTGTCCGCGCAGACTGATCCGGGCCGACACATTCCGTCGTAGGGGGATATATGTATAGAGTAATGTTTCCTGAAACAGAAAATCTACAGGAGTCGAAACGTGTATATCCGGGTAAGCCAGCACCGCATGCTAAGGCTGGTCCGGGTCGATAATTAACGCAGAGTCCACAATGTTGGTTTTCTCGCCGGACGACTCAATTATGTTGAGACAATTATCAATGTGAAAGGATCAATGTGTCGCTAAAAGGGAAAGTTTCATCCCTTTCCAACATGCAGATTTATTTTGACATTAATGCAGCAGTCAACTTTTGAAAACATTGTGGACAAAGGAGGGAAGAACTATTTTAGATAAAAAATACTTCTATTTATAGTCATTATTCATGTGTTTGCCTACATGTTTACACAGTCGTCTACCACAAATGAGCCGTCCCGCGAGAAAACCAACAATGTGGACTCTGCGTAAAGTATCGAACCGGATCAGCCTAAGCATGCCGCGTAGGCTTACCCGGATAGTGACTTTTCGCATCCTGTGGATTTTCTGCTTCAGGAATCATTACTCTATACCTCTATCCCCCTGAGACGGAATATCTCGGCCTGGAACAGTCTGCACGGACTGCGCAGGCTGATATAGGTCGATACATTACGCAGACGCCATAATGTTGGTTTTCCCGCGGGACGGCTCAAATGTGTTGCGTATGGGAGAGGATTAACATCAAGTTTATTTTATTTTTCAGGTAAGACGGAGTTTCACGATTGTTCTGTTTGCATTCCATGTCATCGTTCTGGCCGGATTAACCATAGCAACATGTTTAATCATTCGATTGGATAAAAAGAGAGATTTTTAAAGACATTGAATTTACTGAAAAAAGTTGGACATTATAATCAAATTAAATGTGTTACTGTATAGAAATATTAAAGTAGAATAGGAAAATAATCATGTCAGGCTAAAAACTCTTCCCCACATATCGAGGGCTCGGCGTGCAACGGTTGTAACTATAAACCTATTTGGGAAACGATGGTTTAGGGGCATTTTTGACCCCTTTGTAAACAATTCAAATGTATGTGCCATTGCTCAAAACGAGCAATGGCACCTAAATTTCCATTGTTTACCAAGAACAATGATTTAACGCTTATAAAGACTTTATGGCGAGGTGATTAACCTTGGTAAAAAAAATACAAATTTTAGTTACAACCGTGTCACGCCAAGCCCTCGATGTAGAAGCTTTCTTACGTCTTTGCAGTAGAAGACAGTCGAAAACACCTTAACAAAGAAAGACATTTATGGAACGCCACAGCTGTCTTATGTTGTGATATGTCAGTTATGTCTAACTTACATATCACAACATAAGACAGCTGTGCCGTTCCATATAAATTGCTCATGATGATCAAGTTCCCATGTTACACCGATGCTTTCGACTTGATTCAATAATTGTTCTTTGATTTAACTCTTTCAACGCCGAATTGTTTAAAGTAGACTCTTCCATGTTCAAAATCGGGCGTCTCCATTTCTCATGTAATAAAAGGTTGGACTATTTTGATAACTAAAAGGCAAACAATGCTGATTTCAGGTGAGACAGCTCGTTACGAGCTGACTCACCTGAATCAGTATTGTTTGCAAAAACCTCAATATTGCATTTGGCGCTGAAAGAGTTAAGGAGATTTGAGCATATCTTTTACTATATGTTTTCAAATTCGTATGCTGTATATTTGTTGTATGTGTGAAAGGGTTAAACTAATTGGTTTGACAATGATCGTACAGTTCTTACAACTGAGATTTTAATAACTCTTAACCCTTTCCAACTTACAAAAAATCTACAGCATACAACTTTGAAAGAGTTTACTGAGTCAAAAATAAAAAATAAATCTCTTTAATTTTATGAGCAGTAATTGAATTGAGTTGAAAACATTGTGACAAAACAAGAAATCGCTCATGTGTCTACATTAGGGAAAGGGTTAATACTTAACCAGTGCTTGCTATGAGTGTGTGCGGATTTTTGACTCCGCTTTCATTGAAAACGAACCCGAGACCTCAGGTCCAGGTTTTCGATGGATTTTACATCATTTCATGTGTAAGCCTCTCTTTAATTGTGTAATGGGAAATGGGTATATGTACAAATACTACTTCTAAAGCCTTGCTGTAGAAGCTAGCAAAGTTACAAAGTTAAGCGACGCACATCGCGGCAAGTGCCGGGTCAGGTGACCCGCGGTGGGTTAACTCCGCGTGGGACCTAGTACAAGGTACAATTGATGGCAGCGGTGGGATTTTGGGATTATCATCATCATCTCCAGAACCCGGTGGTTCCCAATGATGTTAGCTCCTCTGGCATACTGCTATTGTTTAATTGTGTGACTTCGGGTCCAAGTCAAGAGAAAATAGGAAGATATGTAACGGGAATTGTTGTGTATGGATACACATACTACTGCTACAGCCTCGTTTTTGAAGCCGGCTTTTATAGCGACGTTAGTAGAGTGGTTGACTTTTCACAAAGTTAAGCAACGTACATCGCAGTTAGTGCCCGGTAGGATGACCCGCGGTGGCTTTACTCCCTGAGGGACCCGTTACGCATTACAATTGCAAGGCCATGGGGTAATAGAAAGAAAAGTAAAGATCAATCCATATATTTCTACACATTCTGTGACAATTTATCTATCAGAATATAATACATAGCTAGAGTTACATGTTTTATCTCTTTCCTACATACAACAAATATACAGCAGATGAATTAGAAAACATGTAGGCAAAAGTATTAAAAAATTAAATAATTGATAGCTCACTTATTGAAGAGATTTGAAAACACTGTGGCAAGCTCACTTATTGAAGAGATTGGCCAAAATGTGTCTTTATGTGGGAAAGGGTTAAAGCAGACATAATAAATAGGTAGAAAGAAAAGGAAAAAAGATTTTTACATTTGAATGAGTATATTCCATCATTCATTAGTAATAATAATAATTATAATAATAATAATAATAATAATAATACATTTTTATGAACCTATTAAAGACGTAACAGAAGAGAAATTGTATTGAGACAATTATGCATTAAAGCTACTTTCAAATATGAAAAGATAATAACATACAGTGGGAAGTGGCATGGATTCGTACATATGAGCCGTCCCGCGAGAAAACCAACATTGTGGACTCGGCGTAAGTATCGACCAAGAATAGCCTAAGCATGACGCGCAGGGTTACCCGGATAGACACTGTTCGCCTCCTATGGATTTTCTGTTTCAGGAATCATTACTCTATACATGTATCCCCCTGAGACGGAGTGTTTCGGCCCGGATCAGTCTGCGCAGGCTGGTCTGTGTCGATACATTACGCAGAGGCCATAATATTGGTTTTTCTCGCGGGACGGTTCATATTTACATGTGTATACAAACTTATCAGTGTATATGAGCGGTGAGAGTACTGCATAAAAGACAAATATTATATGCATCTTTCCACAAGAAAAAACATAAACAATTATTATCATATTTTTTAGACAGATTGCAAATAATTTTTAATAATGATACAAGCTGCTACAGCCATCTCTGGTGATTTAATATCAACACTGGCATACAGTTGTTGCCCATCGTGTATACCGTTTATATCTTGATGTAAGTAGTTCAGTACTGTTGCCACGATGTTATGACATTTAGTTACGAAGATAGACTGCTTGTTGTACTGACTGGTCTGTAAAAATGACTGTATCTTGGTAAGAATCGCAAGGACATTGTCAATGTAATACATCTGAAAAAAAGAAAATGAATGTAATCTTTGGTGCATTATAATAGAACGAACTACAATTTAAGCTTTCTTACATACAAACAATCTGCAGCAGACGATTTTGAAAATAGTGAGATGAAGGTATGGAAAAAATACAGGTGAATATTTTAGCGAAGGAGAAATTGCTCATTATGAGGAATTCATCTTTTTATCACAATGTTATTAAAATTCGTCTGCTGCAGATGCATCAGCATTACTATGCATGATGTAATAAAGGGTTAACAGTTCATCTTATACATGTTATTATATTATAGGATCGGTATGCTTTAAAACATCTTTGGAAAAGCCTCAGCATTTAAAACTGTTAGTCTGATGTTAATACAGAGCGAAAACTTTGAAGGATGGGAAGAAATTGCTTGCTTTGAGCATATTTTTTCCCTACAAAGATTTTAAGTATCTTCTGCTGTTGAAGTGTCTTCAGTGAAAACTTCTTAATGTGTTTGTAATTTGTAAAGGACTACAAATGTCCTTGTAACAGAGGACTCTTTTGGTGTATCTCCGTACGATGACGTTAGAAAACATTTTTGTAAAAGGAGAAATAGCTCATCATGAGCTGCTTTTCCTTAATAGTCCCAATGTTTTCAAAAGTTGTCACCTGCGGATGTGTCAGCATGTGTCTGAGTGCGGGAAAGGGTTACATCACAATATGTTATATATCATGTTTTAAAGGTTTTTTATTGTTATTAGATTATTCATAATTTTACTGGGTGCTATAAATTATTTAGTTTAATATTTATTATAGATCTTTTTATGTACACGTGTTAAGTAACTAATACAATTGTATACTTTGTGATACTAGCTGATGGGTAATTGGATTACATATTTTTCGTAGATCTAGACTAATTTGTAAAATGTTTCATAAAGGGTATAAATGAATTTATGAATGATATTTGAAATAAACTATGATACAGTCTTTCATGAGTTTAATTTTGTGTTTAATTGGTGCCCTTATGTGTTATTCTTAGAGTCATCAAAGTTAACCCTTTCCCACATAAAACTTATCGGAAGCATACAAATTTGAAAATATATTGTTGAAAATCTTGGAAATCTCTATAAAGGAAAGTATCTTTCTTTTAATGAAGTAGATTGAAATCATTGTGATAAAAGAATAACTTGCTCACTTACTCATCGAAGGTGTGTTCTGCAGAAGAATGAGAACGCGCCTGAATTTGGGGAAATGTTGAAACATCATGTGAGCCGTCCCGCGAGAAAACAACCGTGTGGACTCTGCGTAAAGTATCGACCCGGATCAGTCTAAGCATGCCACGTAGGCTTACCCGGATAGACACTTTTCGCCTCCTGTGGATTTTCTGTTTCAGGAATCACTACTCTATCTATCCCCCCTTAGACGGAATGTGTCGGCCGGATCAGTCTGCGCGGCTGATCTGGTCGATACATTACGCAGATGTCTATCGCCGCAGCTGCATTGTAGACTCTGCGTAAAGTATCGACCCGGATCAGCCTAAGCATGGCGTGCAGGCTTACCAGGTTAGACACTTTTCGCTTCCTGTGGATTTTCTGTTTCAGGAATCATTATTCTATACCTCTATCCCCTTAAGACGGAATGTGTCGGCCCGGATCAGTCTGTGCGGACTGCGCAGGCTGAACTGGGTCGATACATTACGCAGATACCATAATGTTGGTTTTCTCGCGGGGCGGCTCATTTAATGAATGACTCGGAAAATATTATGAGCAATTATTAGAAAACAATTTCATTTCTCCTTATTTCTACAAAGTTTCCAAGTATCTCGCAAAGGTATTAAAAGTAATCTAAATCATTGAATATGCGGAGCTCATAAAATAAATTTCTCGTCTTACCCACAAGGTCTTCAAATCTATTCAATCATTCTACTTTCGTTTATAGAGAGTTTCCATAGTTTTGCCAACTGATGTTTTTACATTCAACTGCTACAGATTGGTTGTAGCCTATTTGTGAAACCAGTTCAATGGTTTATGAATATGTAAAATCAGTTTTACTGTGCTACATGTGTTAACAAGTGAGGACTCGCTTTATATATAAATGTATATATATATATTTATGTATATCTTAACCCTTTCCCAATCTGCAGCAATATTTTATAAACAATTAGAACACAAATATGGAAAATCTCCATGAAAGTAAGTATAATTGTTGATAAGAGTTGAAGACATTGTGGCAAAAGGAGAAATTGCTCATTATGAACAAGTTCTGCTTTTCCTCAAAGACTGTTGGACTATTGGGGAAAGACGAGTGATGATTGTCTCATTGACTTATGTCAAACGTCAGAAAGAACGAAGGCCCAGCTGGGTTTTTAACTAACAACCCCTGGATTTAGAAGCCACGTTACTACAGACATTCAATCAGCATTTATTCATGTTGTATAACTCTTTTCTATACACAGATGAAATTAGATGCCTCTGCAACAAAAATAATATTTTGTTCAGCAGATGTTTTCTGAAAGCAGACGACTGGTGCACATGGTTGATGGGGGTTTAACCCTTCCCCACATACAACAAATCTGCAGCAGATGACTTTGAAAACGTATTGGCACAAATGGGATACCTCTTCAAATGATTGTATAATTACTGAAATAAATAATATTGTGGCATAAGGAGAAATTGCTCAATTTGAGGAATTTCTCCTTTTGTCATAATGTTTTCAAAAGTTGTCTGCTGCAGAGGCGTCAGAAAGCGTCCATGTGTGGGAAAGGTTTAAGTTTGATTTTTTAATCAAGCGCCCACCAGGTGAGATCAATCCTGTCCTGTGACAGCTCTTCCTGCAAACCGTTGTGGGAACAGATGGTTAACTATAAGTTACTGTTATCAACAAACGTGCAGCAGACGACTTAGAAAGATTCAGGTAAAGTTATGTAAAGACTTCCTTAAATGAAATTAGAATGATTTAAGTTGAAAATATTTAAGCAAAATGAGAAATTGTTCGTTATTAAAAATATCGTTTTTTGATACATTTTCAAAAGTCGTCTGCTGAAGGTTTGTTAAAATGTTTATATGAGCCGTCCCGCGAGAAAACCAACATTATGGCATCTGCGTTATGTATCGACCAAGATCAGCCTGCGCAGTCCGCGCAAACTGATCCGGGCCGGCACATTCCGTCTCAAATGGATAGAGGTATAGAGTAATGATTCCTGAAACAGAAAATCCACAGGAGGTGAAAAGTGTCTGTCCGGGTAAGCCTGCGCGGCATGATTTGGCTAATCCGGATCGATACTTTACGCAGTCCACAATGTTGGTTTTCTCGCGGGACGGCTCATATATGTAGTCTATGTGGGAAAGGTCTAACATACTTACTGTTAGGGTTGGTGACCTCACTAAATATGTTAACTCGGGCAATAACACAAGAGCATCATTTATATCTGCTTGGATCTGCATTGATGATACCTGTAACATTCAAATAAAAATAAACAAGTTGATACATTAACCTCATTTGAAAGACATCTTGATTGGGAAACATTAAGGGAAATATGTCAAACAACAGATGGAAAATTAAAACTTTATTTTAAAGGTGCTGAACTCCAGGTTAAGATCAAATGTTTTTGAAATGTTGAAACTTCTGCAAATATTACTAATTGTGACAACAAAGTAAGTAATAAATAGTTCAAAACTATTTTGGAAGTAAAGGTTGAAAAAACAGTCAATTGAATGTCATGAAAATGTACATTATTTGGCATACTGGGTATTGTTTACCCAGTAAAAATGAAGCACAAACAATCCATATATAGAGGTTGATTGTACTGGAAAGTGAAATTATTACTCTAATTTTATCCCAGTATTATGATTCTAATATTTCAAGACAACTTTTGAATAGTCAGTTTAAAACTTTAACTATACTATTTTGAATCTGGAGTTCTGCACCTTTAATAAAAAGCCTGCAACATTAAGGTAATACGACAGTTGGTTTGTTATTCTAAGTTTATTCCACATTGTATTTTCAAAAATCATATGCTGATGAGGTGTCATATATCGTCTATGTCAGGGGTAAATGAAAATCATATGTCATATATCGTCTATGTACATAAAATCGTATATCATATATCGTCTATGTCAGGGGTAATTAAAAATCATATGCTGATGAGTTGTCATATATCGTCTATGTCAGGGGTAAAAGAAAATCATATGTTATATATCGACTATGTCAGGGGTAAATGAAATCATATGTCATATATCGTCTACGTATATAAAATCATATATCATATATCGTCTATGTCAGGGGTAAATGTTTTGTTTTATTGGGGTTCTACGCCGTTTTCAACATCATTTCAGTTATATCACGGCGACAGTTCACATATTCTTGATCCCTGGGAAAACAAACCAGTACTAGGCTAAGAAAATGTGCCTTGCCCAAGGGTACTCCACCATGAGTGTCGTGTCGCGACAGGGGATCGACCCGGACTGCTAACCACTCGACCACGGCGGATCCAAAATCATATGCTGATGAGGTGTGACATATCGTATATGTCAGGGGCAATAAGTAAGTTGCATGCAAGCCTATTTACTATCATATACATATAACTTTACTATTTTACTTTCCTTAACCCTTACATATACGAGCAAATATATCCTGACGCATCTGAAGGGTTTCATTTTTTAGTGGAATATTTGAATTTTTTCACAATATTTTAATTTTATTTAGTAATATATTTACTTTCATTTAACACTTCCTTACTTGCAGACACATCTGAAAACATTGTTGCAAAAAGAGAAATTGCTCATCAATTTCTCTCTTTGCTTCAAAGTTTTCAATTCTTTGCAAGAAGAACACTTTCAAATATTACTATATGTTTGCCTAGATGTTTTCAATGTCGTCTGCTGCAGATTATATGATTGTGTGACATGGTAATAAAAGTTTTCGAGTTTAATCCTAGATTATTAAATTCTATGCTGCAGATTGACTATAGGTGGGAAAGGGAGAATAGATAAGATAGTAAACACTATTTAATAATGATCTTCCCGGTAATCAGTGAACCTATTTGTTTGTCAAACAGTAATTGATAAAAGTGAATGTATATAGTGTTGTTATACAAATGTTGGATAACAAGTTTAACATCATAGATAAAAGAAATGAATCTCGATGTAAGTTCAGTATTTAATGCCGACGCATTTTGCAATATTTTCAGCGGACTACTTTTTTAAACATCATGGATAATGAAATCAATCTCGACGTAAGTTCAGTATTTACCGCTTTCACACATGCAAACGCATTTTGAAATATCTGCAGCGGACTACTTTTTTAAACATCATGGTAATGGAGAAATTTGAAAAGGGTTAACAGTTTTTATGTTAAGCTATAACATTTATGATTGACACTGCATGGATCGCATTTAAATTAAATGAACAAACACCAAATTGATTTTGAAAAGGCCATTTAATAAATAAATGACGGACAAAATCAGACTGCTCAAATATCAGTACCTGAACAGTGTATATACTCATTCAACCTAATCACAACAATTATGGTAAATACAAAAATTCAATGAAACAGTTACAATTTCATATACGAATCAAAGAAGGGGGGGGGGGGGGGGGGGGGGGGGGGGGGGGGGGATTTCATATACACGCTCACGGATTGCTGTTTATACTGAATTTAAAGATGAACACAAATAAAGAATACTTACCAATAACTTTATTAAGTGGTTTATTTGTGCAGCAGCATTAATTACCAAATCATGAATCTGGTTCCTCGAATAGGCATCTACACTATCTTCGTTTTTTGTTACATCAGAATTACTTAAATATGACAGACTTCGCCTTAAAAGTTGCGTTCTGCTTGTTCCATTTGGTGCTGAGGTGCTTCTTTGAAATCGGTCTCCTGGTGCCATTTTAGTTGATGATATTTCGTTCCTGTAATGGTGGTTTATTGTATAATCCAAAAGACATGTATTTTATTTGAAATTGAAGGTATTTCAATAAGGTTGTTGATAAAGTTAACCCTTTCCAAATACAAAAAAAATAATATATGGCAGACGACATTGAATACATCTAGAACATATATGGAATGTCTTTATAAATGATAGAAACAATTAATTACATAAGTTGAAAACATTTTGACAAAATGAAAAACTGCTCATTATGAACAATTTCCCCTTTTGCAACAATATTTTCAAACAATCGTCTGCTGCTGACACGTCAGAAAGCGACCCTCTTTGAAAAACAATATTTGAGACCAGTGTTGATCCAGTTCAGCCAGTGTATTCGCGCAGTCTGATCTGATTCCCCAATGTTCGCCAAATACCCATAGAAGGTTTAAATTTCTGTAAAGTGGTATCCAATTTACAAAGGACTTATGGAGATTAAACGTATTAACCCTTTCCCTCATACGACAATTATGCAGCAGACGACTTTGAACATATTTTGTCAATAAATAGAAAATCTCTATAATTGAATGGATAACCTATGACTAAAAGTGGAAAATATTGTGGCAAAAGGAGAAATTGCTCGTTTTGAGCAATTTCTTCTTTTGTCACTATGTTTTCAAAAAGCCGTCTGCTGCAGAGGCGTCAGAAAGCGTCTATATGAGAGAAAGGGTTAAAGAGCCCAAATGGCTACATGATTTTTTTGTGTCGCCTGTCTTCATAGAGATACACTTAGGGATCACATCTCCGACGTCTGTCAATGAAGCTTTCACTTACTGACATATTGGCAGGAGAGGCATTTGTTTCGTTGACCACTCTTGTTTTATCTGTGCATTTCTATAATCCATGTTTTTAAAATAAATATTAATCCATGAATAAGTACTTTTTTATTTTCCCTTATACAGTCAATCTGCAGCGGACAACTTTGAAAACATCTTGGCAAATCTATGTAGAATCTCTATGAATGAAAGAACCGTTATTGAATAAAGCTGTAAACATTGTGACAAAAGGAGAAATTACTCATTATGAGCAATTGCTCCTTTTGACACAATGGGTTTTTTAAGCGCTGTCTGCTGCAGTCTGTATGTGGAAAATGGTAAATCAGCTTACATACCTTACGAAAAACTTGAAGAAAATTACGTCTAAAAGCGCTGAAAATGTTCGATCAAACACGTCTACCTGCAATAGAATTGTAGTTGACAAAGCATTGTTAATTAATTAAGCAAAAAGTTATGTACTATTCACCATCATGTTGGGCTTTTTCTCTCTTGTTATTTTTAGAATTGAATTTACCAGAATCCGTGTCTATTTATAGTTTCGTATTTTCCAGGGTTTTTTACATCTAATTAGGTATTAATTATTAAATAGTAATTAACAACTAGGTCAAGCAATCTAATTATGATAATCAATTTTAACCTTTCACAGGGAGAAACAAAAAGTTGATAAACCCAGGAAGTAAGCATAACGTGGATTTCACGCCAAACTGTTGTAGCTACATCATATTACAATTGTTTTGCGTGAATCAATCAATATCCTAACCCTTCCCCACATACAATTGTTTCTAATCTCTGCACTTTCTCCTTTTTCCAGAATGTTTTCAACTCTATTCAATATTTCATTTATAGAAAGTTTACATATTTCTGATTAAATATTTTCAAAGTTTTCTGCTGCAGATTTGCTGTATGTGGAAAAGGGTTAAATTGTTATCGATAACTTAGGCCCATATTTGTCTTTGTTTTCGGATTGATGGGAAAGGGGATGAGCCATAGAATATTTAGTACTGAATGACTGAATATGAGCCGCATTTGATATGAGAAAAGGGTTAACCCTTTCCCTCATACGACAATTCTGCAGAAGACGACTTCGAACATATTTTGTCAAAAAATAGAAAATCTCTATAAGTGAATGGATAACCTATGAATAAAAGTGGAAAACATTGTGGCAAATGGAGAAATTGTTCGTTTTGAGCAATTCCTTCTTTTGTCACTATGTTTTCTGAAAGCCGTCTGCTGCAGAGGCGTCAGAAAGCGTCTATATGAGGGAAAGGGTTAAATCCTTCCCATATATTACATATCTCAACAAAAATATGGAAAATCTCTGTAAATAAAAGTTGAATTAGTGAAACGAGCTGAAAAACAATGTCATCATGAGCAATATCTCCTTTTGCCACAATGTTTTCAAAACTCATGTGCTATAGATGCGTGAAAATTAGTCTTTGTGTGGGAAAGGGTTAAAACATCATTAGTTAACCCTTTCCCACTTGCAGACACATGTTGACGCACCTGCGGCAGAAGACTTTAAGAAAACAGCGTGGCATTACAACATAGTCATCAAAAGTTGTCACAAATACTTTAAAACAGATTGTAATGGCTTTCAGTCCTTGGCGCTCAGGATTCGGGGGTAAGGATTACATCTTACACGCTAGTGTCTGGATATATTGACCAGTAGTACTAGTAACTTATCCAGGAAACGCGTTATATAACGGAAACATTGTTGAAACCGGCGTAAAACAGCACACAAACAAATAATTTTGACACAATGTTTTCAAAAGTCGTCTGCTTCATATTTGATTCATGTGGGAAATGGATACGGGAAAGGATAAACAAATAATTAACTTACTTTTTTTCAACTGAAATACTAGAAGGTACTGAAGGATTTAATAGAAACTACAAATGCTTTTAATTTCTTAGTGTTCAATATGTTAAATGGTGGATCTTATATATCAGTCCAGCTATTTATAGTCGAGGTGGTCAGATATGTCAAAAGTCCTGAACTTTGGGCAGTAGTTTCAAGGGTATTTCCCAAATGATCATGACCATGGTAATTCAAATAATCATTTGGAAATTCTAGATAAACATATATAGTTATCCCGTTCCAACATGTAGATGCTTTTAAAAGAAGCAATTTCCCTTTTTGCCACAATGGTGAGTTTTTTAATAATAATACCTTAGTTTATAGACATTTCATGAATTAACCCTTTCCCTCATATACACGCTTTCTGACGCCTCTGCAGCAGACGGCTTTTTGAAAACATAGTGACAAAAGAAGAAATTGCTCAAAACGAGCAATTTCTCCTTTTGCCACAATGTTTTCCACTTTTAGTCATAGGTTATCCATTCAGTTATAGAGATTTTCTGTTTTTTGACAAAATTCGTCTGCTGCAGAATTGTCATATGTGGGAAAGGGTTAACATAGATGTTTTCAAAGTCGTCTGCTGCCGATATATTGTATGGGGAAAAGGTTAATAGTGTACACCATCCCGGTGGTACAGCGTCCGCCTCGAGTGCGGGAGGTGGCAGGTTTGATCCCCGGTCGACTCATACCAAAGACTTTTAAAATGGTTGTAATGGCTGCCCTCCTTGGCGCTCTGGGATGTATAGTTATCATTACGCCAGACAGGCTGGTGTCAGGATAAATGGACCAGTAGTATTAGTAACTTAACTAGGAAACGCCGTAATATAACTGAACAGTGGTTGAAAATGGCGTTAAACACCTAACATTTATTTATTTCAATTCAATCATTTCTAAACTGTTAACCTGATGGGACACTTTTAGAGTTGTATGCTTTCGAAACATTTTTGGAAAAAGTTGTTATATCGTGACGTGTGAAGGTATTAAATCGATAGAGAGGTTTGAAACAGTGTTGGAGAAAGGAGCACTTTTTATTTTTTAACAATCTTTTCAAAAGTTGTCTGCTACTGAGGCGTCAACAAGTGTCCGTATAAGGAAAATGATAATTGAATAAGTTTTCAAGGAATCCACACATTTGAAGGCAGATCATTACCGAAAATAGTAAAATATTATAAATGCTATCCTCATTTGAATAAAGTGCCCTTGGGCAAGGCACATTTTCTAGCCTAGTACTGGTTTGTTTACCCAGGGATCATGAATAATTAAATTTAAATGCGCTCTAAATGACCTTAGCTGTCGATGCGCCGTAAAACAATATACATTCATTCATTCATTCATTTGAATAACCTTTGAACCGGCATGTGATTACAATTATAACCGTCTTAACCTTTTCCCACATACAACACATCTGCAGCAGATGACTTTGAAAACATCTCGGCAAAAATGTTGAAAATCTCTATGATTAAGAGTATAGTTATTGAAAAGAATTTGAAAATATTGTGATAAAAAGGGAAATTGCTCATCATCAGCAACTTCTCCTTTTGCCGCAATGTTTTCATAAGTCGTCTGATGCAGATATATCAACAAGTGGGTAAGGGTGAAACTTATATATGAGCCGTTCCACGAGAAAACCAACAGTATTGGATCTGCGTAATGTTTCGATTCAGATCAGCCTGCGCAGTCCGCGCAGGCTAATCCGGGCCGACACATTCCGTCTCAGGTGGATAGAGGTGTAAAGTAATCATTCCTGAAACAGAAAATCCACAGAAGGCGAAACGTGTTTGTCCGGGTAAGCCTGCGCGGCATGCTTAGGCTGATCCGGCTCGATACTTTACGCAGAGTCAATAGTGTTGGTTTTATCGTGGAACGGCTCATATAATGTCATGTTTTTACAGATGTTTGCTTGGGGGAAAAAACTGTAACATCTGGATAATGGAGCTGACAACACTGAAGGAAAAGGTGAAGTTGCTCTTTTTGAGCATGTTTTCTTTCAAAACTGATATGCTGTAAAGGCATCTAAACTCCTCTTTATCCGGTGAATTATTAACTATTTCCCGCATGCAAAAAAACCATTATGATTCATCTGCAGCAGATAAATCTTAAAAAATATTGTGGCAATAGGAAAATATGCTCATGATGAGCAAGTTCTCTCTTTTCTACAATGTATTAATTCTATATTTAATATGCATGTATACTTTTATTAATAGAATTTGTCCACATGTTTGCCTTGATATTTTCTAAGTCGTCTGCTGCAGATCTGTTATATTTCGGAAATAATTTAATATTATGTCAGTCATGACATTTTTAAAGTCTGACATAGACATAAATGCAGTAATTCAGAGCTTCTCTACATGACATGCATTCTTCACACTTTTTTTAAATTTATAATACAAGAAGATGCATTGAGACAAGTGAAGTCCACCATCAACCACTATGCTAAATAGCCTTTATGAGAAAGAAGCAAATTACATGTGGATATAACTGAAATATTGTCAAATAATAATCTCTTATCAGTCAAAAACAAATCTGAAGCAGATGACTTTGAAAACATCCTAGCAAAAATACGGACATTCTTTGTAAATAAAAGAATAATTAGGGTCAAAAACATCCTAGCAAAAAAACGGACAGTCTGTGTAAATAAAAGAATAATTAGAGTCAAAGACATCATAGCAAAAGAAGAAATTGCTGATTATGACAATTTCTCCTTTGGTCACACTGTTTACAAACGTTGTCTGCTCATGCGTCAAAAAGCGTCAGCAAGTGGGAAACTGAAAGGCTTTAAGTAAACTTTACTCCGTAACATGTTACAGCTACCTTCCTACATAAGCTATTTGAGCCGTTCCACGAGGAAATCATTAGTGTGGTCTGCGTAAAGCATCGACCCGGATCATCCTAAGCATGCCGCGCAGGCTGACCCGGACAGACACTGTTCGCCTCCTGTGGATTTTCTGTTTCATGAATCATTTCTCTATACCTCCAGGCTGATCTCGGTCGTTACATTACGCAGAATCCATACAGTTGGGTTTCTCGTGGAACGGCTCATTTGGCTCATCGGTTGAAGAAGAATGATACCAGAGTCACACAGACTTTTGTCAATTATTGGAAAGAATGAAATGACATAAGTCAAAATAAATTGTATTCTCAAGGAAATCCAGGTTTGTTGATATTTTCCGCTTTATGCATTTTGACGCAACTGCAGCAGACAACTTTTGAAACTAATAATTCAATAATAAATATATCACTTACATATTTTTGCCGTAGCTATCTTTTCAAAGTCTCATGCAACAGATGTGTTTGTTATAACGGTGTTGTGTGTCACTTTTACCATTATTTGAGTTATAATGGTGCTGTGTGCCACTTTTAACATTAATTGAGTTATAATGGTGTTGTGTGCCACTTTTAACATTATTTGAGTTATAATGGTGTTGTGTGCAACTTTTACCATTATTTGAGTTATAATGGTGTTGTGTGCCACTTTTAACATTATTTGAGTTATAATGGTGTTGTGTGCCACTTTTAACATTAATTGAGTTATAATGGTGTTGTGTGCCACTTTTAACATTATTTGAGTTATAATGGTGTTGTGTGCCACTGTTACGTTATTTGAGTTATAATGGTGTTGTGTGCCACTTTTACCATTATTTGAGTTATTATGGTGTTGTGACCCCTTTTACCATTATTTAAGTTATAATGGTGTTGTGTGCCGCTTTTACGTTATTTGAGTTATAATGGTGTTGTGTGCCACTTTTACGTTATTTGAGTTATAATGGTGTTGTGTGCCACTTTTACGTTATTTGAGTTATAATGGTGTTGTGTGCCACTTTTACGTTATTTGAGTTATAATGGTGTTGTGTGCCACTTTTACGTTATTTGAGTTATAATGGTGTTGTGTGCCACTTTTACGTTATTTGAGTTATAATGGTGTTGTGTGCCACTGTTACGTTATTTGAGTTATAATGGTGTTGTGTGCCACTTTTACCATTATTTGAGTTATTATGGTGTTGTGACCCCTTTTACCATTATTTAAGTTATAATGGTGTTGTGTGCCGCTTTTACCATTATTTGAGTTATAATGGTGTTGTGTGCCACTTTTACGTTATTTGAGTTATAATGGTGTTGTGTGCCACTTTTACGTTATTTGAGTTATAATGGTGTTGTGTGCCACTGTTACGTTATTTGAGTTAGATCAGGGCATTTCCTGAGTAAATTACCAGTATTACCAGTATTATTCATCCCGACATCAATGCACATGTCGTAATACCAGGAGCATAGATACGATCGTCATGTATATACGCCCCTGGAAATACAATCCACGACCGTACATGTATATACGCCCCTGGAAATACAATCCACGACCGTACATGTATATACGTCCCTGGTAATACTATCCACGATCGTACATGTATATACGTTTCTGGAAATACAATCCAAGACCGTACATGTATATACGTCCCTGGTAATACTATCCACGATCGTACATGTATAAACGTCCCTGGTAATACTGTCCACGATCGTACATTTATATACGTCCCTGGTAATATTATCAACGATCGTACATGTATATACGTCCCTGGTAATACTATCCATGATCGTACATGTATATACGTCACTGGTAATACTATCCACTTTCGTACATGTATATACGTCCCTGGTTATACTATCCACGACCGTACATGTATATACGTCCCTGGTAATACTATCCACGATCGTTCATGTATATACATCCCTGGTAATACTATCCACGATCGTACATGTATATACGTCCCTGGTAATACTATCCACGATCGTACATGTATATACGTCCCTGGTAATACTATCCATAATAGTACATGTATATACGTCCCTGATAATACTATCCACGGTCGTACATGTATATACGTCCCTGGTAATACTATCTAAGACCGTACATGTATATACGTCCCTGGTAATACTATCCAAGACCGTACATGTATATACGTCCCTGGTAATACTATCCACGATCGTACATGTATATACGTCCCTGGTAATACTATCCACGATCGTACATGTATATACGTTTCTGGAAATACAATCCAAGACCGTACATGTATATACGTCCCTGGTAATACTATCCACGATCGTACATGTATAAACGTCCCTGGTAATACTGTCCACGATCGTACATTTATATACGTCCCTGGTAATATTATCAACGATCGTACATGTATATACGTCCCTGGTAATACTATCCATGATCGTACATGTATATACGTCACTGGTAATACTATCCACTTTCGTACATGTATATACGTCCCTGGTTATACTATCCACGACCGTACATGTATATACGTCCCTGGTAATACTATCCACGATCGTTCATGTATATACATCCCTGGTAATACTATCCACGATCGTACATGTATATACGTCCCTGGTAATACTATCCACGATCGTACATGTATATACGTCCCTGGTAATACTATCCATAATAGTACATGTATATACGTCCCTGATAATACTATCCACGGTCGTACATGTATATACGTCCCTGGTAATACTATCTAAGACCGTACATGTATATACGTCCCTGGTAATACTATCCAAGACCGTACATGTATATACGTCCCTGGTAATACTATCCACGATCGTACATGTATATACGTCCCTGGTAATACTATCCACGATCGTACATGTATAAACGTCCCTGGTAATACTGTCCACGATCGTACATTTATATACGTCCCTGGTAATATTATCCACGATCGTACATGTATATACGTCCCTGGTAATACTATCCACGATCGTACATGTATATACGTCCATGGTAATATTATCCACGAAATTCTCTCAGCATCAAGGAGGAAAGTCACTTGTATGCTGTAAGGGTTAACAATATGAGCCGTATGGCGAGAAAACAAAACATTGTGGACTCTGCGTAAATTATCGACCCGGATCAGCCTAAGCATGCCGCGCAGGCTAACCCGAACAGACACTTTTTGCCTCCTGTGGATTTTCTGTTTCAGGAATCATGACTCTATACCCCTATCCCCACTGAGACGGAATGTGTCGGCCCGGATCAGTGTCGCGGAATGCGCAGGCTGATCTGGACGATACATTACGCAGAGGCCATAATGTTGCTTTTCTCGCGTGACGGCTCATATTGTTTGACGTATAGTTAACATCCTCTTTCGAGCTCTGGTACGGGAAACCAAACACTAGTGTTATCAATGACAAGTATAGAAACCGATCTGCTAGCACATCCATGTCATCGGATTCAAATGTACCATATGTGTCAGAAGTTATTGAAACCTCCGTGAACAATTGATCCTTCTGCACACATCCATAGGTTAATCTTGATCTACAAATGTGTAACAGGCTTACCCGGACAGACACTTTTCGCCTACTATGGATTTCCTGTTTCAGGAATCATTACTTTGTACCTCTATCCCCCTGAGACGGAATGTGTCAGCCCGGATTAGCCTGCACCGAAATCGCAGGCTGATCTGGGTCGATACATTACGCAGAGGCCATAATGTTGGTTATCTAGTGGAACGGCTCATATGAGCCTGTCCATGGTAAAAGTAACAAGTGTAGATCCAGATCAGCCTGTTCGATCTCAGTCTGATCAAGATCTACTCTGTTCAACTTATCTTTTTACACAAGTCTATATATATTCTGTTAAGTTGTTGCAGATGGACAGGTTGATCTCAACAAAGTCTGCTCAGAAATCTCTTTTCTACCTTTACCCAAAGACGCGCTCTAATTGAGGTGAGGAATCCGCTGTGGTAGAGTGGTTAGCGTCGGGGATTTGAAAAAGGGTGACCCGGGTTCGATCCCCAGTCGCGGCACTACGGTCATGGTGGAGTGCCCTTGGGCAAGGCACATTTTCTAGCCTAGTACGTACTGGTTTGTTTACCCAGGGATCATGAATAAGTGAACTGTCGCCCTGATATAACTGAAATAATGTTGAAAGTGGCGTAAAATCCCAATAAATAAATAAATAAATCTAATTGAGGTTTAAATATCACACAAACATGATTAATATCACAGTGAAAGGACACGTTTGTCTAGGTTTTCAAGAACAGGGGTGTTTAAGTAAGGGTTTGAAGAGCGTTCCTGTGATTTTCCGAGAACAGGGATGTTTAAGTAGGGATTTTAGGGGCGTAGAAGAGCGTTTCTGTGATTTTCCAAGAACAGGGATGTTTTAATTAGGGTTTGAAGAGCGTTTCTGTGATTTTTCAAGAACAGGGATGTTTAAATTATGGTTTGAAGAGCGTTTCTGTGATTTTCCAAGAACAGGGATGGTTAAATTAGGGTTTAAAGAGCGTTTCTATGATTTTCCAAGAACAGGGAGATTTAAATTAGGGTTTGAAGAGCGTTTCTGTGATTTTCCAAGAATATGGATGTTTAGGTTAGGGATTGAACAGCGTTTCTCTGATTTTCCAAGAATAGGGAGGTTTAGGTAGGGGTTCGAGAGAACAGAGTTGAAAACATGGCAATAGGAAATATTGCTAATTAAGAGTATGTTTCTTTTTCAATACCTATTTCAAAAGGCGTCTGCTGCAGATGTGTTAAAATACATTTGAATGTGGGAAAGGGATTAAAATGTAAAACTGAAAGTAATTGTCTATATATATATATTGTATGACTGATACACAAAACGTCCTGATAAATCCTTATTTGATGTTGAATTTTGATTTTTTTAAAAATCAGTGACATGTGATTTGATATCAGTCTTTGGGTAATTGATTTTAAATGCAGAAAAAAACAATTTAACCCTTTCCCGCTTGCAGACATTTGTGCAGCCGATGATTTTTGCCACAATATTTTCATGGCTATTCAACAGCTACTTTCATTTCAGTTATATCTGCGATATAGGAAATGTTAAGCAGAGTTTTGAAACATGAGTCTAGTCGTCCGCAAGTGGGAAAGGGTAAAGGACGATAAGGTTGTTGGGTTTTTCTTCATCATTTAACCCTTTCCCACATACAGACGCTTCCTGATGCCGCGGCAGAAGTCTAGTTTTTAAAACATTGTGGGAAAAAAGAAAAATTGCTCTCCTTTTGCCACAACATTTTCAACTTTATTCAATAACCATTCCATCATTTATAAATTTCCAGATTTTTGACTAAATCTGTTCAAGTTGTCTGCTGCAGATTTGTTGCATGTTGGAAAAGGTTAACCTGTTCCCTCATGCTGAGGTATTTATAGCGGCTACTATTGCCACAATGTTTCAACTCTTTTCAATCATAATTCTTTAATTCTAAGTGGTTCTTGATATTTTTGCCTTAAAGTTGTCAAAGTCTTCTGCTGTAGATTTGCATTATTCCTGAGATATGTCATCAGCTACATGTATATATGAGATTTGCCAAGTAGAATATTTCATAATATTTCCACATAGAAATTTGTGACTCCTATTTTACTCCAGAATTATTGTATCGATGATATCTAAGCTAAGTTCGAATATGGGTTATTTCATGCATTACTTGGCAAATCATATATACAACTAATGCAGTAAAACTCAGGTTTATACCGATGACATTTAGCAACATTTATTATATACATGTACAATGTATTTCCTATGTTAAACATGTGCCCCAAGAGGCGGGACCATTTTTGACACAGGGACATAATTTGAACTTTAGTGCTAGAAACCCACAAAGTGAAAAACTATATGTATAACTAAGCTATAACAATTAGTTTTAGACATATTTATTTTAATTGGGCCATTTGTTTAGAAGTAGATTGAAGGAATAATATGAATAATACAAGAGAACCATGATGGTCCTATATCGCTCACCTGATTTAATCAAACTTAAAAAGTGTTCAGTGTTCTTTCCCCTATATGAGTCTATGAAAAACAAGTGACCCCAAGGTAGGGGTCATTTTTGACCCCAGTGCTATAGTTTGAACAATCTTGGTAGAGGTTTACTAGATGATGCTAAATACCAAATATCTTTTAGACAAGAAGATTTTTAAAGATTTTTCCCTATCTATGTAAAACAAGTGACCCCTAATTTGAACAATCTTGGTAGAGGTCCACTAGATGAGGCTACATACCAAATATCAAAAGCCAGGACCATCTACTTAAAACAAGTGACCCACGGGATGGGGTCATTTTTGACCCCATGGATATAATTTGAACAATCTTGGTAGAGGTCCACTAGATGATATGTCTATGGAGAACAAGTGACCCACGGGGAGGGGTCATTTTTGACCACAGGGCTATAATTTGAACAATCTTTGTAGAGGTCCACAATGATGCTACATACCAAATATCAAAGGCCTGGGTCTTCTACTTTTAGACAAGAAGATTTTTTAAGTTGTTTCCGTATATGAGTCTATGTAAAACAAGTGACCCCCGGAGAGGGGTCATTTTTGACCCCAGGGATATAATTTGAACAAGCTTGGTAGAGGTCCACTAGATGATGCTACATACCAAATATCTTTTAGACAAGAAGACTTTTTAAGTTTTTTCCCTATATGAGTCTATGTTAAACAAGTGACCCCTGGAGAAGGGTCAATTTTGACCACAGGGCTATAATTTGAACAATCTAGGTAGAGGTCCACCAGATGATGCTACATACCAAATATTAAAGGCCTGGGCCTTCTACTTTGAGACAAGAAGATTTTTAAAGTTTTTCCCCTATCTATGTCAAACAAGTGACCCCCGGGGAGGGTTCATTTTTGACCACAGGGCTATAATTTGAACAATCTTGGTAGAGGTCTACTAGGTGATGCTACATACCAAATATCAAAGGCCGGGGCCCTCTACTTTTAGAAAAGATTTTTTAAGTATTTCTCTATACGAGTCTATGTAAAACAATAGACCCCAGGGGAGGGGTCATTTTTGACCCCAGGGCTATAATTTGAACAATCTTGGTAGAGGTCCACCAGATGATGCTACATACCAAATATCAAAGGCCTGGGCCCTTTACTCTTAGACAAGAAGATTTTTAAAGTTTTTTACCCATATGAGTCTATGAAAAACAAGTGACCCAGGGCTATAATTTGAACAATTTTTGTAGAGGTTCACTAGATGATGCTACATACCAAATATCAAAGGCACAGGCCTTCTACTTTCAGACAAGAAGATTTTTTAAGTTTTGGTTAATTTCCCCCTTTTTGTTGCCGTGGCAACCAAAGTTCTGCATGAAATAGAATTCTTTGAACAAGTTTGACAGAGATCCACCCAAGGAACATTCCTGTAAAATTATTTTTAATTTGGTTAATTGGATTAGGAGAAGTCGTTTGTAGGAAAATGTGAACGGACGGACGACGACGTACAGCGAGCGATCACAAAAGCTCACCTTGCAATTTGTGCATATGTGAGCTAATAAATGAACGAATGGAAACATTATACAAACGCTCACCTTGCAATTCATGCATAGGTAAGCTAACAAGCGAACGAATGGAAACATAATACCTCACCTCGAGTACTTCATGCACTATTGAGGTAAAAGGTAAATATTCAAGTGCAGATAACTCTAAAATGCCAGATATGATACAAAATGAGTAGCACTCTGCATAAACAACCTTAAGGCATTTGTGTGAGCATAGACACAAATCAGTCAGTGCATCCACGCAGTCTGATCTATGTCTACACTAGTCCTACACTGTAGAAGGGTTCAAGCAACTTCTGAAAAGCAGTGTATACATGTGTTTACTTAATATGAATATATGTGCTACTTATTTTTGGTAAAAAAACAAATCTGAATGGTGATGCCGGTTATCATGATCTCATACGAGTTAATTTAGATCTACGGGCCATACCGTCCTATGCAAATTAACTAAACACTCATTTGTGACGAGTCAACTTTCCTTTCCTACCATATCTGTCGTTTTCCTTTTGTAATAATAAAACGCATATTATCACATACCAGATTCCATTTTCAATCCTTTATCCAGAAGGTATTGTCATGGCTTATTTTAGAATTTCCTCTAGAAATAGGTTTTTGATTTGAAATTTACTTTTCATCCAATCAAAAGGTAGGAATATCGCGACTGCGCCAGAAACACTTTTATGGACAACATCTTTGGATATATTGTATAGTAAAGTTCATACACATTACCTATGGACGGAAGAAAATTGCCGTCGATTTGTTTATTTATTACATTATTATTGCACATCTGCCAATTTTCATAATACTATACTACTAGATATCATCAAGGCAAACATTCTCAAAAATGATCAACATACTCCATGTCAAAATGCGGCTTCCAGAGGGTTAACATTTGTTATTTAATTTAGCCTCTAGAACTAGTTTTAACCCGACAACTCATACTTGAACATGGCCGAGATCTCATCAAGATAAACAAGCAAATTCATGAAATTTATATCCCCCGCTTGCAGGAAATATTGTAGGAAAATGTTGAGGTTAGGTTTAAACATGTCAGTGGACTTTTTATTGAACATGTATTACAGGGTAAATTAAACGAACTTGGCCTAGGTTGTTACCAAGTTTGTGTCAGTTAATGCACGGAAACAGCAAGAAACGACTTTTTTTGTTAATTGAGGGGCCATAACTCCACCGAAAGTGACGATCGAACTAGGCCTAGCCCTTAAGGCAGTTAACCTTGTTACCAAGTTTGAAAACAAAAAAACTGTTCACATTTGTGGCAGTTATTGCATGGAAACAACAAGAAACAACATTTTTTGTTAAATAAGGGGCCATAACTCCACCGAATAAAGTCCATCGAAAGTGACGATCGAACTTGGCCTAGCCCTTAAGGCATTTAACCTTGTTACCAAGTTTGAAAAAAAAAACGGTTCACATTTGTGGCAGTTATTGCACGGAAACAGCAAGAAACAACATTGTTTGTTGAATAAGGGGCCATAACTCCACCGAATAAAGTCCACCGAAAGTGACGATCAAACTTGGCCTAGCCCTTAAGGCATTTAACCTTGTTACCAAGTTTGAAACAAGAGGCCCATGAGGGCCTATGCTCTACTGGGATGGTTCTTTGGTCATTTTCAATCCAGAGCATGTATGTATGGTGAAGATCGGATAGTAAATGGAGGTTCTTTTGTTTTCACAAGCTGTATTATAGTAATTTTTACAATTTCATGGGCCATAATCCAGTCTTGCATTGGCGGATCTGGCTTGTTTTCAAAAGGAACCAAGCTCTAATCAGTATTTAACTACTATCTAAGTTTGGTGAAGATCAGATAGTAAATGGAGCCTCTATTGTGTTCACATGCTCAATTATAGCAATTTGGACAATTTCAAGGGCCATAATCCAGTCTTGCATATGTGGATCTGGCTGATTTTCGAAAGGAACCAAGCTCTCATGGATATCTAACTACTGTATAAGTTTGGTTGAGATACAATCAAAAGTGAAGACTGTATCGTGTTAACAAGCTCTTTTATAGCAATTTTAACCATTTCAAGGGCCATAATCCAGTTATACATGGGCGGATCTGGCTGGTTTTCGAAAAGAACCGGGCTCTCATGAATATCTAACTACTGTATAAGTTTGGTTGAGATACAATCAAAAGTGAATACTGTATCGTGTTAACAAGCTCTTTTATAGCAATTTTGACCATTTCAAGGGCCATAATCCAGTCATGCATGGGCGGATCTGGCTGGTTTACGAAAGGAACCGAGCTCTCATGAATATCTAACTACTGTATAAGTTTGGTTGAGATACAATCAAAAGTGAAGACTGTATCGTGTTAACAAGAAATTGTTTACGGACGGACGACGGACAAATCGCCACGACATAAGCCCTTCTGGCCTTTGGCCAGTAGAGCTAAAAAACCGGTTCACATTTGTGGCAGTTATTGCACGGAAACGGCAAGAAACAACTTTTTTTGTTAAATGAGGGGCCATAACTCCACCAAATAAAGTCCGCCGAAAGTGACGATCGAACTTGGCCTAGCCCTTAAGGCATTTAACCTTTTTACTAAGTTTGAAAGAAAACGGTTTACATTTGTGGCAGTTAATGCACGGAAACAGCAAGAAACAACATTTTTTGTTAAATAAGGGGCCATAACTCCACCAAATAAAGTCTGCCGAAAGTGACAAACGAACTTGGCCTAGCCCTTAAGGCATTTAACCTTGTTACTAAGTTTGAAAAAAAAAACGGTTCACATTTGTAGCAGTTATTGCATGGAAACAGCAAGAAACGGCATTTTTTGTTAAATAAGGGGCCATAACTCCACCAAATAAAGTCTGCCGAAAGTGACGATCGAACTTGGCCTAGTCCTTAAGGTATTTAACCTTGTTACCGAGTTTGAAAAAAAAAACAATTCACATTTGTGGCAGTTATTGCACGGAAACAGCATGATACGACATTTTGTGTTAAATAAGGGGCCATAACTCCACTAAATAAAGTCCACCGAAAGTGACGATCGAACTTGGCCTAACCCTTAAGGCATTTAACCTTGTTATTAAGTTTGAAAAAAAAACGGTTCACATTTGTGGCAGTTATTGCACGGAAACAGCATGAAACGACATTTTGTGTTAAATAAGGGGCCATAACTCCACTAAATAAAGTCCGCCGAAAGTGACGATCGAACTTGGCCTAGCCCTTAAGGCATTTAACCTTGTTATTAAGTTTGAAAAAAAACGGTTCACATTTGTGGCAGTTATTGCACGGAAATGAAGTGTGACAGACAGACGGACAAACCGAAATTAATAACCCCCCTTTTTTTCTTCGAAAAAGCGGGGGATAACAAACTGAATAAGTTTCATGAAGATTGGAAGGAAACTGGTCTCGAGTATTTACGATCGATGGTTGCTGCGAAAAAGCCTGGACACGAATGGTCCGATATCGTACTATATATAATTTCAAAGGACCATAATTCAGTGAAAAATGATTCAGACGAAACATGGTGATAATGTGCACATCTCCTCTTGTAAGTGAGGAGTATCAAGTATCATTGAATTCCGAATGGTGGTTGCTGAAAAATAGCCATTACACAAATAATCCTATATCATACTATGTAGAAATTCAAAGGGCCATAATACTGTAAACAAGAGGGCCATGATGGCCCTATATCGCTCACCTGATTTAATAGAACTTCAATAGTTTTCAAAGTTTTTACTCTTTTTAGGCCAATACTTTTGGACAAGAAGATTTTTAAAGTTTTAACAATGCACATATAAGGAAAACAAGCTCCTCCCCTGGCGGCCATGTTTTTCAACGGATCAAAAATATTTAAACAATCTTGGTAAAGGGTGCCCCAAGGAACATTTGTGCAAAATAATTTTTAAATCGGGCCAGTACTTTTGGACAAGAAGATTTTTAAAGTTTTAACAATGCACATATAAGGAAAACAAGCTCCGCCCCCTGGCCGCCATGTTTTTCAACGGATTGGAAATATTTGTACAATCTTGGTAAAGGGTGCCCCAAGGAACATTTGTGCAAACTAATTTTTAAATCGGGCCAGTTCTTTTGGACAAGAAGATTGTTAAAGTTTTAACAATGCACATATAAGGAAAACTAGCCCCGCCCCCTGGCGGCCATGCTTTTCAACGGATCGGAAATATTTGAACAATCTTGGTAAAGGGTGCCCTAAGGAACATTTGTGCAAAATAATTTTCAAATTGGGCCAGTACTTTTGGACAAGAAGATTTTTAAAGTTTTAACAATGCACATATAAGGAAAACAAGTAACTGGATTGCAAGCAATACCATAGTCCCCTACCGGTTTGCACTAAGTCCAAAAAGGGGCATAACTCATAAAAAAATTGACGAAATCCCATGAAACGCGAACTTGATCTGTGACACATGATTACAGAGGCATATACAAAATTTCAGCTCAATACCTCAAAGCATGTAGAAAAAAAATGCGGAAAACGAATATTCTAAGTCCAAAAAGGGGCATAACTCATAAAAAAATTGACGAAATCCCATGAAACGTGAACTTGATCTGTGACACATGATTACAGAGGCATATACAAAATTTCAGCTCAATACCTCAAAGCATGTAGAAAAAAAATGCGGAAAACGAATATTCTAAGTCCAAAAAGGGGCATAACTCATTAAAAAATTGACGAAATCCCAGGAAACGCGAACTTGATCTGTGACACATGATTACAAAGGCATATACAAAATTTCAGCTCAATACCTCAAAGCATGTAGAAAAAAAGTGCGGAAAACTGATTTGCCGGACTGACTGACTGACTGACAGATGGACAGACGGACTGACGGAGTGCAAACCTAATAGTCCCCTTCGGCACGCCGGTAGGGGACTAACAAGCTCCGCCCCCCCTGGCGGCCATGTTTTTCAACGGATCAAAAATATTTGAACAATCTTGGTAAAGGGTGCACCAAGGAACGTTTGTGCAAAATTATTTTCAAATCGGCCCAGTACTTTTGGACAAGAAGATTCTACAAAGTTTTAACAATGCACATATAAGGAAAACAGGCTCCGCCCCCTGGCGGCCATGTTTTTCAACGGATTGGAAATATTTGAACAATCTTGGTAAAGAGTGTCCCAAGGAACATTTGTGCAAAATAATTTTCAAATCGGGCCAGTACTTTCGACAAGAAGATTTTTAAAGCTTTAACAATGCACATGCAAGGAAAATAAGCTCCGCCCCCTGGCGGCCATGTTTTTCAACGGATTGGAAATATTTGAACAATCTTGGTAGAGGGTACCTCAAGGAACATTTGTGCAAAATAATTTTCAAAACGGGCCAGTACTTTTGGACAAGAATATTTGGCAATTTTTCCCTTTTCTGATGCCGCAGCAACCAAAGTTCTACTTGGAATTAATTTCTTTGAACAACTTTGAAAGAGGACTACCTAAGGCCCATTCCTGTGAAGTTATTTTGAAATCTGTTCATTGGTTTAGTAGGAGAAGTCATTTGTAGGAAATTGTTAACAGACGCCGACGACGCCGTACGCCGAGTGATCACAAAAGCTCACCTTGCACTTCGTGCTTAGGTGAGCTAACAAGAGGCGGCCAGTATCGCTCCACTGCATTGGGCAAACAATAAATAACTATAGCCATATAATGCAAAACAGCCCTGGCCCATGTTTTTCGACCAATCAATATGATTTAAAGGAATCTGAAAGAGGGTCACCCGAGGAAAATTTCTACAAACAATATTGTTTAAAAGTCAATCACATAATTTCATCAGAGAAGTTTTTAAAAGATTTCACTATAGTCATAGAAGCCAAAACAGCCTCGCACCCTGGAAGCCATGTTTTTTTTTATCAATCAACCTGGCTTGAATCTCATGTTACCCAAGGAAAATTTCTACAAAATTATTTGGAAATCAGCCACATACTTTAAAATTAAGGCAAAACAGTCCGTCACGCTGGCGGCCATGATGAATTGTACTTGAGTGTTGAAATACCTTACATATATAGACAATTTTAGGTGCTCAAACGACGACCTTATGATAGAGCGTGGTAGGCTTCTTGGGATTGACAAGACATTTGAGAGTGTCAATTGTGCAGCAAATCAAATGTATATGTTGTTGAAAAAGGATTTCATCTTTTTTCATACTAGTGGCAACTTTTTTAATTGAAGCGCTTAAACTAAGACAACACATTTTGGAAAAGTAATAAAAAAGCCTTTAAAACAATTCAAATATGTATTTTTCATGTTATTTCATGTATATAATTATTGATTTTTGCTGTATATACTGCGTTTATATGGACTGGAGGCCGAAATACTTGATCAACCCTTTCCCTCATATATATATGCAGCAGAAGGCTTTTTGAAAACATTGTGACAAAAGAAGAAATTGCACAAAACGTGCAATTTCTCCTTTTGCCACAATGTTTTCCTCTTTTTGTCATAGGTTATCCTTTCAATTATGGAGATTTTCCATTATTCGACAAAATACGTTCAAAGTCGTCTGCTACAGAATTGCCTTATGAGGGAAATGGTTAAAGAATTGATATAGGATAACCCAAGTTGTCTCTTGTTAGTGAAGCAGTTTCATTGAATTCAAGTCAGTAGTTGCCGAGAAATAGCCCGGACAGAAGGGATAGAAGCGGGCGGACAAAGCGGTGACTATATGTTCCTCCAGATTTTGGGAGTATAACAAGCAAATGGTTAACACCATTTTCAACAGTTATATCCCAACAGCCAGTGCATCTGAATGTGTTTTGTGACTTTCTCACACGACCTTCTTCCCCAGCAACTGGCTACATTCCCACAGATGGCACAGATACATAATTATAAAACAGGTGCGATGTTTAAAGATTCCATTTTATTGAAAATGATATTACAGACCAAATATGTCAGAAAATAAATAATATTTTTTTAGTTGACAAAAATGTTATGAGTTTTATTTCTAGGAAAAATATTTTTATTTTTCAAAGCAAGGTACAACATTTGAAACACTGTACTTCAGTTGTTTCTAATATGATATTAATTTAAATAGAGCTCTTGATTACCTGCTAATTTATTTGTCAAAAATCCCTTTATTGGCCCTCAAATTACATGTTTTGGGTACCCAATATAATTTGTCTCAATAAGACAATTCTTTTAAATATCCGAAACATAAAGTTTGGTAGGTACATTATATTTGGATTTTCCACATTTTTCAACAGTAGTTCAAAGTATATCCCGGTGACATTCCACTGATTCATGATCCCTGGAAACTAACCAGTACTATGTTAAGAAATGAGCCTTGACCAAGGGCACTCCACCATGACAACCACAGAGAGGGTTCATACCACAGATGCCTGTCTCAAATGCATTTCTAGTCCTCTCTGTTTAAAGCAAACCTCTTCAACAAAGTCAACTTACAAGATTTGGAAATCAAATGCAATTTTATTTCAATTTGAAAATGGCACGGCAAATGGAACATACCGACTTCAAGAAAACTTGTGCTTCCAGCAAATAGCCGAAATTTAATCTTGTGTTTTATTTCGTTTTCTAAGAGTATTTCTAATTTCGATGTTAATTCTTTCAACTAAATTTAAATCTTAAAAGATTTAGAAATTCTCAAAGACATTTCATTTTGTAAATGCCTATTTTCATGTAGTAGGTATGTTCCATTTGCCACCTTTGTCATCTGTTGCTTCGAGAAAATATACAAACACAGATAATGACACCCATCCAATAGGTGGGACACAGGTTAAACTTCCACGAGAATTTTAATTTACTGTCAACAAATTTCACAAGAAGTATCTTCAATAAATGTTTGGTTTAATAAATCGTGTAGACAAATGTAATCAACTACTGTTGCACTGGCTGGGACTGTATCATATCCAAGGCGCGTAAACTCTGTTGAATTGTGTTGAGATTGTTTTGCCATTTGACAAGAACTTGGTGAAGTACCTGCCACTGTTGACGGCCGAATGTTCGGTGAGTTGTCGCTGTTATGACCACTTTCTTTTGTAACTGATCTATTTTGGCCTGGACTGCTTTCGTCCTCAAAACTGAAATGTAAAAATTTAGCCAAATTAATTAACCCTTTTCCACATACAACTAAACTGCAGCTAATGGCTGTGAAAAACACTCAGTCAAAAGTATGGAAAATCTCTAAATGAAAGAATCATTATTGAACAAGTTGAAAACATTGTGGCAAAAGGAGAAATTTCTCATTTAATGAGCAATTTCTCCCTTTTCCAAAATGTTTTCAAAAGTCATTCGATACAGCGTCAGAAAGCATCTGTATGATGGAAAGGGTTAATACAAGGAGTAGCAAGACATCAACAACATATACAATGTTCTGTGTAGAATTTAGCTTCATCATTTTGTTCATACTATAACCCTTTCCTACCTGCAGACGCATTTTTAAGCAATAGCAGCAGACGACTTTTGAAAACATTTTGGCCAAAGTTGAAATTGCTCATCATGAGCAATTTCTCCTTTGGCCACAACGTTTTCAACTTTTTTTAACAACTAAGCTATCTTTTATGGAGATTTTTGCCACTATGTTTTTAAAGTCGTCTGCTGCAGACTTGTAGTATGTGGGAAATGGGATAATCCTACTATAAACCGTAAGGGAAGAAATCCAATACCGTGTCTACAAGGACATTGGTTATATTTCACAGAACTCTTGATAAGAAGCATTTTTCACATTCTAAAATCCTACGTTGTGAATACTCAAAAGAACCAACTCAGTCCGACGAATTATTTAGGGTAACCACAACATCGGGTTTGATTGAGTAATAATAAAGATAATGTGGGGTAAAAGACCAGCTTATCTCCCCCTTATTTAACCCTTTCCCTCATATAGACGCTTTCTGACGCCTCTGCAGCAGAAGGCTTTTTGAAAACAGTGACAAAAGAAGAAATTGCACAAAACGTGCAAGTAATCCCTTTAAATAAAGGTATATTCATTAAAAGTTAAAAACATGAGAAATGGCTGATTATGAACTATTTCTCCTTTTGCCACACTTTTTCAAAAAGTCTTCTGCTGCAGACAAGACAAACTTTGTCGACAAGTTTTTAAGGGTTGACTGTGCTGTGAAAAGTTTTCAAAAGTCATCTCTATTAGGGAAAGAATTTGCACATTGCCTGATGTTTCTTTTTACAATTGTGTCAAATTTTAATGTTATGAAAATAAACTTGCATAAGAAATTGTTCAAAGCAAACAATTTCTTCCTTTTCTCTGACAATGTTGTAACTTTGTTTGACTTCCATATTCCCAGAAACAATATTTTATTCAAAGCATCAGAAAAAAATGTTAAGCCTTCCCAACATACAACAGATTTGCAGCAGAAGACTGAAAACATTTTTTAAACCATGATGGCCCTGGATCGCTCACCTTCATTATACAATGTACTGCAATGCAAAACACATCAAGACAATTATTCTGAATGCAACCTCCAGTGTTTACAAGATTTTCCTTTATTTGGCCTAGTGATCTATATTTCTTTTCCTGATATGAACCATATTCCAACATGGACTAGATATCATCAAGACAACATTCTGACAAATTTTCAATTTGCTCAAGGTAAAAATGCGGCCTCCGGAATTTGAACAATATTTTCCTTTATTGACCTTGTTTTTGACCCGGCATGACCCATATTGGAACTTGACCTAGTTATCATTACGGCTTCTAGTGTTAACAAGATTTTCCTTTAATTTGGCCTAGTGACCTAGTTTCTGACCCAATATGACCCATATTCGAACTTGACCTAGATATTTTCAAGACAAACATTATGACAAAATTTCAAACTGCTGAAGCAAAAATTGCGGCTCTGGAGTGTTAACAAGATTTTCCTTCAATTTGACCTAGTGACCAACATGACCCATGTTCGAACTTGACCTACATATCATCAAGACAAACATTCTGATAAAGTTTCAACATGCTCAAGTTGAAAATGTGGTCTCCAGAGTGTTAACAAGATTTCCCTTCTATTTGACCTAGTGACCTAGTTTTTGACCTCATATAGCCCAGTTTCGAACTTGTCCAAGATTTGATGGAGATGAATGTTCTGATAAACTTTCATGAAGATAGGATGCAAAATGTAGCCTGTAGTGTGTTAACAAGCTCAAATGTTGACGACGCACGACTGACGGACGCCGTACAAAATGTGATCACAATAGCTCACCTTGCACTTGGTGCATCTATAGGTAAGCTAAAAATATGGAATGTTTCTTTAAATGAAAAAAAAATACAACAAATATTGAATTAAGTTGAAAACATTGTTGCAAGAGGAGAATTGCTCATCATGGTCAATTTTCCCTTTTGCCACAATGTTTTAAAAAGGCTACTGCTGTAGAGGCATCAGAAAGTGTCTATATAAAGGGTTAACCCTTTCTCTCATATAGACGCTTTCTGACAACATGAGCAATTTCTCCTTTTGTCACCATGTTTTCAACTCTATTCAATTATTGTACTTTTATTTAAAAGGAGTTCCCAAATGTTTACAGGTATGTTTTCAAAGTTGTCTGCTGCAGATTCGCGGTATGAGGGAAAGGATTAAGATCTTACCATCTATGATAAAATGTTCCACTTCCTCTTCCTGTATGTCCATCTCGGTCTGTATGCTGGAATAGTCGATATCTTTACGACTTTCGGACATCTGCATGAATGTTAAAATTCTCATCTTTCGCAAGTTTTCATCATGGGATAGACCTGAAATAATACAATGTGCTTTATGATGTACTGGTACTATTAATCTAAATGACATGTCACCAGTCTGAGAAAAATGGTCAGCCAGTTGGACACAGGACCATTCGATGTCTGAGCAAGTATTCTACGAACCGAGTCAATTAGGTCACTTAAATTTACAAGTTCTCCCGAATTGTGAGAAAAATCTCGGTAAAACTTCGTACAGTACTTTTTGCAGTGCAGTTTAAGAATAAATTAGAAAGGCATGTGACAAAATGAGAAATAGGTAATTATGAGCAATTTCTTTTTAAAAAATCTTTTGCATGTGCACCTGAATGTGGGGAAGGGTTCTTTACTTGATGTCAGGGAACATTAATAATGTGGAGGTAGAATTCTCTCACAACAGTGGGTCCCCTGGTTTATTTAGCACTCTGTCTTGGAAATATCTATCCATTAAATAGACATTTCTTAAAGTAAAGACAAAATGCATGTTAATGAGCAAAAAATATCTTCAATTTCAAATTAAAGCTCAATTTATTAGTTTCATTATAAATTTGGGACTTTTTCAAATTGGAAACAACAAGAGAATGGAAAATCTTGACAAATGATAAAATACCTTAGAGATGAATATTTCCATCAGATCTGCAAAAGACCACTTCTGAACACACTGGCTGGCAAAAGGTGAAATTACTCAAAATGAGCAATTTCTAATTCTGTCACCATGTTTTCAACTCTATTCAATAATTAAACTTTTACTTAAAGATATGTTAAATAGTTTTGCAGAGGTGCCTAAAAGATGAGTGCTGCATATTTGTTTTTGCGTGGGAAAGGGTTAATATTAAGTCTAGCTGCTCATCAACTTCTTGAAATGAGCAGATTCTTTTTCTCATTAACCCTTTTCCTGCTATAGCAGACTTCTGGTGCCTCTGCAGCAGACATTCATTTAAAAAAAAACTATGGGTAAAGTATCATGTTTTAAATTTAATACTAAAATAATACTTCTAATTTCCATTTCTTATTTATTCCAAAGATGTATTCAAAGCAACAGATTCTTGAAACATCACATTAGGTAAACAGTTAACCCTTTCTCTCATATGACAATTCCGCAGCAGCCGACTTTGAACATACTTTGTCAAAAAATGGAAAATCTCTATAGCTGAATAGATAACCTCTATGATTCAAAGTGGAAAACATTGTGGCAAAAGGAGAAATTGCTTGTTTTGAGCAATTTCTTCTTTTGTCACTATGTTTTCAAAAAGACGTCTGCTTCAGAGGCGTCAGAAAGCGTTTATATTAGGGAAAAGGTTAAGACAGCTTGAAAGATGTCAGGGAACATTAATAATGTGGAGTTAGAATTCTCTCACAACAGTGGGCCCCCTGGTTTATTTAGCACTCTGTCTTGGAAATATCTATCCATTAAATAGGTATTTCTTAGAGTAAAGACAAAATGCATGTTAAATAGAAAAAAATATCTTCAATTTCAAATTAAAGCTCAATTTATTAGAAAATTTGAGATTTTTTTCAAATTGGAAAACATAAGAGAGAATGGTAAACCTTGACAATTGAAAGAATAATTTTGCGGAAGGATGTACAACATCAAAACTGTATACTATTCATTTATTGAATATTTTCCATCTGCAACAGACAACTTTTGGACACACTGTGGCAAAAGTAAAAGTACTCAAAAGGTGTCAGGAAACATTAATAATGTGGAGGTAGAATTCTCTCACAACAGTGGGCCCCCTGGTTTATTTAGCACTCTGTCTTGGAAATATCTATCCATTAGATAGACATTTCTTAGAATAAAGACAAAATGCATTTGTTCTTGAAATACCTTTTGGGCATTTGAATGTATTCATTCATGTGTGAAGATTTTCTTAAAACTAGGCTATCACAACCCAGAATCAATGGGTCTCCATTTTATATAGCATCCAGGGTTACATGGAGTAAAAATATTACTTACTCTACAAAAGTCCTGTATGCAAGCAATCACATATGAATATTAGACCAATAAAGCTTAGGATATAGAAAACAATGTAGGAAAAGTATAAACTGCTACCAATACATCATTGTGTTGGTCATGACTAAAGGGATAACCTGTTCCCACTAACAACAAATCTGCAGCAGATGAGGTAAAATATGGAAATGACTATAATAGAAGTTAGTTAGATTAGTGTATAAACTTGAAGACCTTGTGGCCAAAGGAAAACTTACTCATGAGCACACACATTTTTGGAAAAGTCATCTGCTGCAGATGCATCCAAATGTGTATGCAAGTGGGAAAGGGCATTAATGTGTGAAGATTTTCTTAAAACTAGGCTATCACAACCCAGAATCAATGGGTCTCCATTTGATATAGCACCCAGGGTTACAGGGAGTAAAGATTTATTTACTCTTCAAAAGTCCTGGATGCAATCACGGAATAAGACTTCAGACTTCTAAGAGACGCCAGGAAGGGTTTAATGTGTGAAGATTTTCTTAAAACTGGGCTATCACAACCAAGAATCAATGGGTCTCCATTTTATATATAGCACCCAGGGTTACATTGAGTAAAGATTTATTTACTTTACAAAAGTCCTGGATGCAATCCCGGAATAAGACTGCAGATTTTGAAGAAACGCCAGGAAAGAGTTAAAAACAGACCGGTAGAAGTGATTGGAAGACTTCTCAAAGTCGAGAAGGGTTTAATGTGTGAAGATTTTCTTAAAACTAGGCTATCACAACCAAGAATCAATGGGTCTCCATTTTATATAGCATCCAGGGTAACATGGAGTAAAGATTTAGTTACTCTACAAAAATCCTGGATGTAATTACAGAATAAGCATTCAGACTTCTAAGAGACACCAGGAAAGAGTTAAAAACAGACCAGGAGAAATGATTGGAAGACTTTTCTCCAACAATTTTTTCAAAAGCTGTCGACTAGAGATGTGCTTAAGATTGTGCAACCTGTGAGAAGGGTTAAATGTATGAAGATTTTCTTAAAACTAGGCTATAACAACCCAGAATCAATGGGTCTCCATTTTATATAACATCCAGGGTTACATGGAGTAAAGATTTATTTACTATACAAAAGTCCTGGATGTCAGGAAAGAGTTTAAAACAGACCGGTAGAAGTGATTGGAAGACTTTTCTCAAAGTCGGGAAGGGTTTAATGTGTGAAGATTTTCTTAAAACTAGGCTATCACAACCAAGAATCAATGGGTCTCCATTTGATATAGCACCCAGGGTTACATAGAGTAAAAATTTATTTACTTTACAAAAGTCCTGGATGCAATCACAGAATAGATATTCAGACTTCAAAGCTCAAGATATTTAAAACATTGAAAGAAAATTAGAAGCTAATACAATTGCATCATAATACTGTCCTTGACAAAAAGGGTTAAATGTATGAAGATTTTCTTAAAACTAGGCTATAACAACCCAGAATCAATGGGTCTCCATTTTATATAACATCCAGGGTTACATGGAGTAAAGATTTATTTACTCTACAAAAGTCCTGGATGTCAGGAAAGAGTTTAAAACAGACCGGTAGAAGTGATTGGAAGACTTTTCACAAAGTCGGGAAGGGTTTAATGTGTGAAGATTTTCTTAAAACTAGGCTATCACAACCAAGAATCAATGGGTCTCTATTTTATATAGCACCCAGGGTTACATGGAGTAAAGATTTATTTACTTTACAAAAGTCCTGGATGCAATCACAGAATAGGTATTCAGACTTCAAAGCTCAAGATATTTAAAACATTGAAAGAAAATTAGAAGCTAATACAATTGCATCATAATCATAATACTGTCCGTGACAAAAAGGGTTAAATGTATGAAGGGTCAAATGTATGAAGATTTTCTTAAAACTGGGCTATCACAACCCAGAATCAATGGGTCTCCATTTCATATAGCACCCAGGGTTACATGGAGTAAAGATTTATTTACTTTACAAAAGTCCTGGATGCAATCACGGAACAAGACTTCAGATTTCTAAGAGACGCCAGGGAAGAGTTTAAAACAGACCGGTTGAAGTGATTTGAAGACTTTTCTCAAAGTCGGGAAGGGTTTAATGTGTGAAGATTTTCTTAAATCTAGGCTATCACAACCTAGAATCAATGGGTCTCCATTTTATATAGCATCCAGGGTTACATGGAGTAAAGATTTATTTACTTTACAAAAGTCCTGGATGCAATCACAGAATAAGACTTTAGACTTCTAAGAGACGCCAGGAAGGGTTTAATATGTGAAGATTTTCTTAAAACTGGGCTATCACAACCAAGAATCAATGGGTCTCCATTTGATATAGCACCCAGGGTTACATGGAGTAAAGATTTATTTACTTTACAAAAGTCCTGGATGCAATCACAGTTGACAATCTGACCTTGTAACAGTTTTTTAACCCTTTCCCACTTGCAGACGCATCTTGACACATCAAAAGCAAATGACATTTAAAAACAATGTGGCAAAAGAAGAAATTGCTCTTTCAGTCATTTCTTCTTTTGCCATATTTTCAACATTTTTCAATAATTCATTTTTTTCTATTTTTTTTATTTAGGTTTGTGTTGACATCGAAAAGATCCAGAAGTCATCCTTTCAAACATTCCCTGACAGTTTGGTTGGAGGCTGCATCATTGCATTGCAGGTCGGGGAGAGCAAAAGAATCAGTTCAGTGAGAGAGTTCTTTAAATTAGCACAACATAGGGTTTTTAACCCTTTCCCACATATGACAAATCTACAGCAAACGACTGTGTCGACTTACCTGCAAAAAGTTGGAAAATCTCTTTATAGGGAAATGTAATTATTAAACAGAGTTGAAAACATTGTCAAATGGATAAATTGCTCATCATGAGTAATTTCTCCATTTGTCACAATGTTTTTAAAAGTCCTCTGCTGCAGAGGTTTCAGAAAGCATCTGTATGTGGGAACGGGTTAAGTGTCAAATAAACATGAAAAGTACTCCTTAAGTAGAACACTGTAAGGAAAAGAAACTGATCTTGAACACAACCAAGTAAACATTGGCATTGAACTCTCAAAATGATCACAATTGCTTTTAAAAAATAATTGCGATCTACACTTCCTTTAACCCTTTCCCACATACAGCAAATCTGCAGCAGACTATGAAAATGTCTTTGCAAAAGTCTGAAAAATATCCCAATGATTGAGAGTTGAATTATTAAATAAAGTTGTAAACACTGTGGCAAAAGGAGAAATTGCTCGTTACTTGAAGTAAATATTAATTTGTGTTTGAAGGGTGAAATAATGCAGGACAAGAAACATCCAGCATCTGTGATCTACCATGTTTTTCTAGCATCACTGTTTTCAACAATTAAAACTAAATGTCAGCATTAAACAGTGCATTCTTTTGTAAACTAAGAAATATATGTGTTCTTGAAGATAATATTAATTTGTGTATGAAGGGTGAAATAATGCGAGACAAGAAACATCTAGCATCTGTAAATCTCCATGTTCTTCTAGCATCACTGATTTTCAACATTAACAAATAAATGTCAGCATTAAACTTTTACAGTGCATACTTTCATGAACAAGCATTAAGTCCAGAACGCCCTAAGCGAACGCCAAAGCTTGTCTGCTTTTTTTCTAAGTTAAAAAAGGGGCCTTACTGCATAATCATTCAAGCCAGAATTATGTGACTATAGACATGTGTATGATGTTTCAATTGAATATGTTGATCTGTTTTTGAGTTATGAGGAATGGTTAAAAGTTTTGTGATGACAAAGACGCCTACAACTCCAAGGATATCACAATTCCCAAATCACAATACAGACAATTTAAAAATGTTATCTTTGAAGAAAATATCAATTTGTGTTTGAAGGGCTAAATAATGCAGGACAAGAAACATCTAGTTTCTTTAAATCTCCATGTTTTTCAAGCATTCCGGATTTTCAATTTTCAACATTAAGAAACTAACTTTTAATATCAGCACCAAATAAATGTCAGCATTAAACTTCTTCAGTGCATCCTATTGTAAACAAAGAAATATATATGTGTTCTTAAAGAAAATGTAAATTTGTGTTTGAAGGGTGAAATAATGCAGGACAAGAAACATCCAGCATCTGTGTGATCTACATGTTTTTTTCTAGCATCACTGATTTTCAACATTAACAAATAAATGTCAGCATTGAATTTTCGTAATGCATTTCTGGGTGGTTAATAAAAGACGACAAGACAATGGAATAATATTAATTTGTGTTTGAAGGGTGAAATAATGCGAGACAAGAAACATCTAGCATCTGTAAATCTCCATGTTTTTCTAGCATCACTGATTTTCAACATTAACAAATAAATGTCAACATTCAATTTTCTTAATGCATTTTGAGGTGTTACTAGAAGATCGCCAGAGATTTAAGAATGTCAATTTGTGTTTGAAGGGTGAAATAATGCGAGACAAGAAACATCTAGCATCTGTAAATCTCCATGTTCTTCTAGCATCACTGATTTTCAAAACTAACAAAAAGGGTCAGCATTAAACTTTTACAGTGCATTCTTTTATGTAATATGAAACATGTTTTCTTTGAAGATAATATCAATTTGTGTTTGAAGGGTGAAATAATGCAGGACAAGAAACATCCAGCATCTGTGATCTACATGTTTTTTTCTAGCATCACTGATTTTCAACATTAACAAATAAATGTCAGCATTGAATTTTCGTAATGCATTTCTGGGGGGTTAATAAAAGATAACAAGACAATGGAATAATATTAATTTGTGTTTGAAGGGTGAAATAATGCGAGACAAGAAACATCTAGCATCTGTAAATCTCCATTTTTTTTTCTAGCATCACTGATTTTCAACATTAACAAATAAATGTCAGCATTGAATTTTCTTAATGCATTTTGAGGTGTTACTTAAATATCGCCAGAGATTTGAGAAGTTTTAATTTGTGTTTGAAGGGTGAAATAATGCGAGACAAGAAACATCTAGCATCTGTAAATCTCCATGTTCTTCTAGCATCACTGATTTTCAAAACTAACAAAAAGTGTCAGCATTAAACTTTTACAGTGCATTCTTTTATGTAATAGGAAACATGTTTTCTTTGAAGATAATATCAATTTGTGTTTGAAGGGTGAAATAATGTGTGACAAGAAACATCTAGCATCTGTAAATCTCCATGTTAAATCTAGCAAAACTGATTTTCAAAACTAACAAAAAGTGTCAGCATTAAACTTTTACAGTGCATTCTTTTATGTATTATGAAACATGAATTCTTTGAAGAAAATATTAATTTGTGATTGAAGGGTGAAATAATGCAGGACAAGAAACATCTAGCATCTGTAAATCTCCATGTTAAATCTAGCAAAACTGATTTTCAAAACTAACAAAAAGTGTCAGCATTAAACTTTTACAGTGCATTCTTTTATGTATTATGAAACATGTTTACTTTGAAGATAATATTAATTTGTGTTTGAAGGGTGAAATAATGCGAGACAAGAAACATCTAGCATCTGTAAATCTCCATGTTAAATCTAGCAAAACTGATTTTCAAAACTAACAAAAAGTGTCAGCATTAAACTTTTACAGTGCATTCTTTTATGTATTATGAAACATGTTTACTTTGAAGATAATATTAATTTGTGTTTGAAGGGTGAAATAATGCGAGACAAGAAACATCTAGCATCTGTAAATCTCCATGTTAAATCTAGCAAAACTGATTTTCAAAACTAACAAAAAGTGTCAGCATTAAACTTTTACAGTGCATTCTTTTATGTATTATGAAACATGTTTACTTTGAAGATAATGTTAATTTGTGTTTGAAGGGTGAAATAATGCGAGACAAGAAACATATAGCATCTGTAAATCTCCATGTTCTTCTAGCATCACTGATTTTCAACATTAACATATATATAAATGTCAGCATTGAATTTTCTTAATGCATTATTAGGTGTTACTAAAAGATCGCCAGAGATTTGAGAAATTTTAATTTGTGTTTGAAGGGTGAAATAATGCGAGACAAGAAACATCTAGCATCTGTAAATCTCCATGTTAAATCTAGCAAAACTGATTTTCAACACTAACAAAAAATGTCAGCATTAAACTTTTACAGTGCATTCTTTTATATGAAAATTGTTTTCTTTGAAGAAAATATTAACTTGTGATTGAAGGGTGAAATAATGCAGGACAAGAAACATCCAGCATCTGTAAATCTCCATGTTCTTCTAGCATCACTGATTTTCAACATTAACAAATAAATGTCAGCATTGAATTTTCGTAATGCATTTCTGGGGGGGTTAATAAAAGTCGACAAGACAATGGAACAATATTAAATTGTGTTTGAAGGGTGAAATAATGCGAGACAAGAAACATCTAGCATCTGTAAATCTCCATGTTCTTCTAGCATCACTGATTTTCAACATTGACAAATAAGTCAGCATTGATTTTTCTTAATGCATTATTAGGTGTTACTAAAAGATCGCCAGAGATTTGAGAAATTTTAATTTGTGTTTGAAGGGTGAAATAATGCGAGACAAGAAACATCTAGCATCTGTAAATCTCCATGTTAAATCTAGCAAAACTGATTTTCAACACTAACAAAAAATGTCAGCATTAAACTTTTACAGTGCATTCTTTTATATGAAAATTGTTTTCTTTGAAGAAAATATTAACTTGTGTTTGAAGGGTGAAATAATGCAGGACAAGAAACATCCAGCATCTGTAAATCTCCATGTTCTTCTAGCATCACTGATTTTCAACATTAACAAATAAATGTCAGCATTGAATTTTCGTAATGCATTTCTGGGGGGGTTAATAAAAGTCGACAAGACAATGGAACAATATTAAATTGTGTTTGAAGGGTGAAATAATGCGAGACAAGAAACATCTAGCATCTGTAAATCTCCATGTTCTTCTAGCATCACTGATTTTCAACATTGACAAATAAGTCAGCATTGATTTTTCTTAATGCATTTTTAGGTGTTACTAAAAGATCGCCAGAGACAGTGCCCCAGATAATTATTTCAACTTGGGAGTAGTTTACCCCCAGTTTTTAGAGCTTGGGGGTAAATGACCAAAATTTGAAAATTTATAGCGTAGTGACAGGCCTAAAAAAAAAAATAGGTTTGTTTCTGGTAACCCGACCGACCGTCCATTTTTACCGCCGACCGAAACTTTTTTACGAACCAAAAAAAAAACGCAATAAAAAGCTGACCGGGTCCGGGCGATCCGCGATTTACACCGTACCGGAAGCCGTGAATTCGTATTGTTGATAACAACAAAATGTCTGCGCCCTTCTCGCCAGCATTCTCAACGCTGTTATTCCAAAAAACAACATGCCTGCACAAATATTTTCGCCGTCCGCCATTTTGAAAATCGGGACAACTCGCAAGAATAAATCAAGTATACATCACTTGGAAAATCTCGATCATTATCAAACAAAGAAAACCATCCTACGTACAAATTAACCGTAACCGATACGTGGGATCATTTAAATTCCTCTTTCGAGGCGAATTTCCAAACATGCCTGCACAAATATTATCGTTGTCCGCCATTTTGAAATTCGGGAAAATCGCAAGAATAAATCCCAAGTAAATCAAGCTTACATCGCTTCGAAAATCTCAATCATTGTAAATCAAACAAAGAAAACTATCCTACGTACAAATTCACCGTAACTGATACGTGGGATAATTTAAATTCCTCTTACGAGGCGATTTTCCAAACATGTCTTCAAAAATATTCCCGCATTCCGCCATTATGAAAATAGGGAATCACATGTACGATTAAAATCTTAGTTATTTTTAGTAGTATCCATATTTATTCACCAATCAAGTTTGAAAGAAATTATGAAACCTATTCTGATTGGATGACGGCAATTATGGATGTGCCTTGATGGTGGGAATTCCCCACAAATTGAGGTGCGTAGTCACCTTTGAAAACGAGTAGACTGGTATACTGTTCCATTATCGAAGAATTACTGCGCATTTTGGGTAAAATAGTTACATTGTCGCAAACCGTTTAGCGGATGTTTATATCAAAATGAAAGTAGGTAATTTCAGCATTGACACATTTTAGTTTACGCTGTTTTATTTGATCTTATGCGTATTTATCAAAGTACTTGCGTTTTTAGTACGCTTATAAAATAAATCTCTTGCGTATCTTAACATATTTGTAGCGTCAATGACGCAGATACGCATCTTATCTGGGGCACTGCAGAGATTTGAGAAATTTTAATTTGTGTTTGAAGGGTGAAATAATGCGAGACAAGAAACATCTAGCATCTGTAAATCTCCATGTTCTTCTAGCATCACTGATTTTCAAAACTAACAAAAAGTGTCAGCATTAAACTTTTACAGTGCATTCTTTTATGTAATAGGAAACATAAACATGTTTTCTTTGAAGATAATATCAATTTGTGTTTGAAGGGTGAAATAATGCGTGACAAGAAACATCTAGCATCTGTAAATCTCCATGTTCTTCTAGCATCACTGATTTTCAAAACTAACAAAAAGTGTCAGCATTAAACTTTTACAGTGCATTCTTTTATGTACTTTGAAACATGTTTTCTTTGAAGATAATTTTAATTTATGTTTGAAGGGTGAAATAATGCTGGACAAGAAACATCCAGCATCTGTGATCTACATGTATGTTTTTTCTAGCATCACTGATTTTCAACGTTAACAAATAAATGTCAGCATTGAATTTTCGTAATGCATTTCTGGGGGGTTAATAAAAGTTGACAAGATAATGGAATAATATTAATTTGTGTTTGAAGGGTGAAATAATGCGAGACAAGAAACATCTAGCATCTGTAAATCTCCATGTTCTTCTAGCATCACTGATTTTCAACATTGACAAATAAGTCAGCATTGATTTTTCTTAATGCATTTTTAGGTGTTTACTAAAAGATCGCCAGTGATTTGAGAAGTTTTAATTTGTGTTTGAAGGGTGAAATAATGCAGGACAAGAAACATCTAGCATCTGTAAATCTCCATATTAAATCTAGCAAAACTTATTTTCAACACAAACAAAAAATGTCAGCATTAAACTTTTACAGTGCATTCTTTTATGTACTATGAAACATGTTTTCTTTGAAGATAATATTAATTTGTGTTTGAAGGGTGAAATAATGCAGGACAAGAAACATCCAGCATCTGTGATCTACATGTTTTTTCTAGCATCACTGATTTTCAACATTAACAAATAAATGTCAGCAATGAATTTTCGTAATGCATTTCTGGGGTGTTAATTTAAGTCCACAAGACAATGGAATAATATTAATTTGTGTTTGAAGGGTGAAATAATGCGAGACAAGAAAGATCTAGCATCTGTAAATCTCCATGATCTTCTAGCATCACTGATTTTCAACATTAACAAATAAGTCAGCATTGATTATTCTTAATGCATTTTTAGGTGTTACTAAAAGATCACCACAGATTGGAGAAAATGATACTTGTGTTTGAAGGGTGAAATAATGCGAGACAAGAAAGATCTAGCATCTGTAAATCTCCATGATCTTCTAGCATCACTGATTTTCAACATTAACAAATAAGTCAGCATTGATTATTCTTAATGCATTTTTAGGTGTTACTAAAAGATCACCAGAGATTGGAGAAAATGATACTTGTGTTTGAAGGGTGACATAATGCGAGACAAGAAAGATCTAGCATCTGTAAATCTCCATGATCTTCTAGCATCACTGATTTTCAACATTAACAAATAAGTCAGCATTGATTATTCTTAATGCATTTTTAGGTGTTACTAAAAGATAGTGTTGGGACGATGATCGATTATAATCGAAAGTTGATCGGATATGCATCACGTTGGCGATAATCGATTGCAATTTACCACAAGCGATTATCAATCGGTTCACCTTTTTTGCTTCATTTATGTTTGATTAATACTCGCTTCCACAAAGAGATTACTCTAGCAGTCATGTTTGAAAACTCATACTTGGTGGGCTAGGCTCAGACAGTTCCATTCACGTACATCTGTGCGTTTTTAACAGATTTCAAAAGTCATGCAAGTAATTTTTAATCAATCAGAGAGCATACGTGACTGTCGCGCACAGAAAATCACTGAGTAAATAAGCTGAAATGCTCCTAAGTAAGTCTAACGATGCATATACGAATGATGAGAAAGAATGAAAAATAAACTTGGATGTGTAGACCTTTCTATAAATAACTCACAAAAATACTGTAGCTAGTATGTTGACCACGTGATCGGTATGTATTTGTTACTTTGCTAATTTGTAATCTCGCGAGACAGTTAAAAGGAGAGCTTCATCCAATGGAGTCGCTTTCTACTTGAAGAAATAACACCACGTGATATTTTCGCAGGGAATACAGATCACGTGATTTTTTTCGCGCGCTTTCTTGAAGCTGTAGTAAACATCTCCTTATTTGGAAATCTACTACACAGCAAAGCAATTCTCATATATTCATCCATGCGATACACTTTTACAGGGTTCGAAATTGCGAGGTGAGATTTCAGGCACCATTATATTTTTGGGCCGAATAATACGCATTTCTAATCGTCGATCTTTAACAGGGTTATTTCTTTGACAAATCGCGGTAATTGCAGTGGGTTTTCAAGATTTAACGAGTGCTTTCAGTTTTGCAATATTAGCGGAAGTTTACAAGCGATACATGTCTTCTGCGCATGCCTATTCAACGGCCCCAATATTGATGACGTTTACTGCATACATTTGGGCTTTTGGAAGTCTAAAATTTGTTTTGATTTACATATGGCAAATACGATTGGCTGGAATGGTCACATGTATATTTTAGGTTTTCCCCAGTTGTATTTCACTAAATGGATGTGTTTGCACTTAAAGCACACCCACTACATGATAAAAAGGACTGTGACCTATCCAAAAAATAATTTCTGTATTTATATGTTACACTTGAGACCCAAAAAACATTGATACCACAGAACTCTTCAAATTAAAGAGCATATAAAAAAAAAACAAGGTCACCGATTTAGGTCAGTCGCTGAAACAGGGCAGCTTGTATGATTGATATATCAACATTCATATAAGTTTTCAAAACATTCGATCCTAGCAAAAAGAATGATACTCTAGATTCCTGTTTCCAATTATAAAACACAATAACAAAAAGATAAATTGCTCATTTGTTTCAACTCCTTTTAGCAATTAAACTGTCATTTATTGATATGTCCATAGAAATAAAATAAAAATATAATTGTGATATGATTATGTGTGTTTATTATCATTTTCACTTCGTTCTCATCGACCTTACATGTAAACAAAAATGGCACCCCCACTTTTTTCAGAAAACCCCCACTTTATAAAAAATATCAGTTAGTTGGGGGTGCCAAAAACCCCCAGTTTGAAAAAGTGGTGGGTCCTGAACACTGCTAGCATGTAAATACAACAACTTGAGATCGAAACAAAGTGCTTTTTGGCAATAAAATGATACAACCTAGTAAAGGCCTGTATATTTTTTATCAAACATAAATATTAAGAATTTAAGCATTGCAAACATTCAATGAGGCTTGTTAAATACAATACTGTATGAACCGATTATATAATCGATGTCTAATCGAATGAGGCAAAGCGATTGTAACCGATAATCGATTGTAAAAATGGAACCGATGGCCCAACACTACTAAAAGATCACCAGAGATTGGAGAAAATGATACTTGTGTTTGAAGGGTGAAATAATGAGAGACAAGAAACCAGTAGCATCTGTAAATCTCCATGTTCTTCTAGCATCACTGATTTTCAACATTAACAAATAAATGTCAGTATTAAAACTTTTACAGTGCATTCTTCAGCATTGAATTTTCTAAATGCATTTTTAAGTTTTACTGTTACAGATTGGAGAAAATTTAAATTTGTGTTTGAAGGGTGAAATTATGCGAGACAAGAAACAGCACCTGTGATCTCCATGTTTTCTTTAGCATCACTAATTTTCAAAGGTTACAAGTAAATATCAACATTTTCAGAATGCATTTTATTGTAATTTGTATATTAAAGCTGTAAATGGACTTAATATCCTTACAAGAAAATTGTGTTGCATTTTAACAAGAGCACCGCGTACGGCACAGACGCTCGACTGATAGAAAACAGAAAAAAGCCGAGCTGGACAAAAAAAACCTTAACCTGACAACGACGACGCCGCCGCCGCCAGGGTCATGACAATAGCTCTCGTTTTTTCAAAAGTGGAGCTAAAACGTGGAAAAAAAACAAGGATCCATAGTGGCACTGTAATGCTCACAATGGGCCCCGAGCTTGAAAAGTTTGCAGCATAAGGACCAATTTATGAACAATTTCTCCTTTTCAAAAGTTTGCTGTTGCACATATTTGCTATGGGAAATCTATCTGGTGCAAATATCATCAAGACAAACACTCTGATCATTTTTCAATATATGCTAAAATACAACAAGATTGTTATTATATTTCACCAAGTGACCTAGTTCTTGACCAAATATCACCCATATTCAAACTTGGCCTAGATAGCATCAATGTAAACATTCTGACAAAGTTTCAACATACTCAATTTAAAAATGTGGTCTCTTAGAGACTAAACAATATTTTCTCAAAATCAACCTTTGTCTAAATTTCATCAAGACAAATATTCTCACAAAATTTCAACATGCCCAAATCAAATGATGTTAACTAAAGTTTTCCCAAATTTGGCCTAGTGACCTAGTTTTTGGCCGGACATGACCTATATTTAAACAACCAAGATATCAAGACAAATATTCTCAAAAAGCTCAAACTGAAAAAAGGTTCTAGAGTGTTAACAAGATGTTCCTTTGATTCCTAGTGACACAATGTTTGATCCAACAGGACCTATATGGCCCATATTCGAACTTTGCCTAGATATCATCATGAAATCATTTTCTGACAAAGTTTCTAGCTGCTCAAGTCAAAAATGCGGTCTATATAATGTTAATAAGATTTTACTAAAATTTGGCCTAGTGACCTAGTTTATGACGAGACATGAACCATATTCGAATTTAGCCTTCATATCATCAAGACAAACATTCTGACACAGTTTCAACATGTTCAAGCCAAAAATGCGGTTTCGAGACTGTTAACAAGATTTACCTTTAATTTGGGCTAGTGACCTATTTTTTTTACCTGATATGAGCAATAATCGAACTTGGTCTTGAAGTCAGCAAGAATAACAAACTGAATAAGTTTCTTGAAGATTGGATGATAATAGTGGCCTCTAGAGCGATAACAAAAGATTTTTTTATGACAACAAAAGGTGATTACAAAATCTCAGCATCAGCACAGGCGAGCTAAAAACAGGACAAGAAATATATAAAATCTGTGATCTCCATGTTTTTCTAACATCTCCGATTTACAATGCAAACAAAACTGCAAGCATTTAATTTTCATATTTTCATAAACATGTACTCAGTTACTGGTAGCTTAACTTCCATTGAAGAAAATGTTTCTTTGTGTTTGAAGGGTGAAATAATCTCAACCTACCTAATCCCTGAATGAAGTCTTTATTGTTTTTATAAAACAGTTGGTACTGTGATAGCTTGCCCGTTACAAATATTGTCAGCAACTGAAAAGTAAAACAAAAAACTTATACTATCAAACAATGCGAACATTTTCTTTTACTTCCTACCCAGGGCTACATGCAGACAGATCTGATGCATCTACAGCAGAAAACTTTTGTCAATGTTCAACCTTATTTAATAGTTATACTTTTATTTATAGAGATTTTCCATATTTTTGCATGGATGTTTTTAATTGATTGATTGATTGGGGGGCTTCTTAATGCAGTCTTCAACAATTCTTCAGTCATATCATGGCAACCAGTTTACCTACTCATTCGTTTCCTGGTTTTCCCACACCAGTACACCACCACACAACATACTTTCCCAGGCTTCCCGAAATACGCCGGACCGTCGGACTTGACCGGTATTTATTGACCCGGTCCGATAACATTTGAAATTGTACAGGACCAAATGACCGGCGAAAAATATTCTCTTATGATATATAAATACTAGATATTCATATTAAAATTGTCATTGAAAGTCTCTGTTTGTTTTTTGTTGTAATCGTGAAGTTGTAGGTTTAAATCATGTAAACTCGGCGTTGTTTACCTAAATGCATTCTCACTCGCACCTGTTTTTAACAAGTATCTTAAGAGTTATTTCCCTTTGTTACAAAAGTATTTTTCTGAATCGACTGATTTGATTGGCTGGATGATTCATGATCCTCCAATTAAATTATGTGATATAAACAACGTTAAAAGAGTGACATAAACAAAAATGTCCTTCCTTAGATACGTCGAAGGGCCCAACCGGGCAAAAAAAGGAAAACTTCTGTTACCGAGACAGAGAAGCAACTCAAATCAAAAGAATACGAGTTAAAAAGAAAGGATAGGGCTTTTAATGACAAATGGAAGACTGGCCGACCATGGCTTTCGTACGATTCAGAACAGCTCAAAATGTTTTGTACAAATTGTAAATCCGTTTACGGGCAACTGACAGATGACAGGTCTAGGAAAAATAATGCATTCATATTGGGAACATCTAATTTTCGTACATCGGCATTAGATAATCATGAAAAACTAGAACTATCACTGAATGTGATTAATACCCCCGAACGCCACCCTGATAGGAAAGGTTGTGAACTATTTAGAAATCCCACCTTAAAAGGACAATGTTATGGATCGGGTTATTCTTGTTTTGTTCATTTTTGGATAACAAAGGGCAATAACTCTGTAATTATGTAAATTAGAGTTATGGTTCTTGTACACTGCGCTTCCTCTGATTATGCTCTACCGTTGTATGTAGTTTTATTAGATTCCATCTGTTAGTTATTAAATAATTCTCCGGGCAAGAAAAAGTAACAACGGGCAATAACTATGTAATTATGTAAATAAGAGTTATGGTTCTTGTACACTGCACTTCCTCTCATTATGCTACCATTGTATGCAGTTTTATTAGATTCCACCGGTTAGTTATTAAGTAATTCTCCGGACAAGAAAAAGTAACAAAGGTCAATAACTCTGTATATAGGTAAAATAGAGTTATGGTTCCTGTACACCGCACTTTCTCTTAATGCGTTGTATCATCCTATGAAGTTTTAATAAATTTCAAGAATTAGTTTTAAAGTTATGCTCCGGACAAGACTCTACAAACAAGAAAAAGTAACAAAGGGCAATAATTCTGTAATTATGTAAAGTAGAGTTATGGTTTTTGTACACTGCACTTCCTCTGATTATGCTCTAACATTGTATGTAGTTTTATTAGATTTCATCTGTTAGTTATTAAGTAATTCTCCGGACAAGAAAAAGTAACAAAGGGCAATAACTCTGTATTTAGGTAAAATAGAGTTATGGTTCCTGTACACCGCACTTTCTCTCAATGTGTTGTATCATCCTAAGATGTTTCATTAAATTCCAACAATTAGTTTTAAAGTTATGCTCCGGACAAGACTCTACGAACAAGAAAAAGTAACAAAGGGCAATAACTCTGTAATTATGTAAATTATGGTTCTTGTACACTGCACTTCCTCTGATTATGCTCTACCATTGTATGTAGTTTTATTAGATTCCATCTGTTAGTTATTAAGTAATTTTCCGGACAAGAAAAAGTAACAAAGGGCAATAACTCTGTATTTAGGTAAAATAGAGTTATGATTCTTGTACACCGCACTTCCTCTCAATGTGTTGTATCATCCTAAGATGTTTTATTAAATTCCAACAATAAGTTTTAAAGTTATGCTCCGGACAAGACTCTACGAACAAGAAAAAGAAACAAAGGGCAATAACTCTGTAATTATGTAAATTAGAGTTATGGTTCTTGTACACTGCACTTTCTCTGATTATGCTCTACCATTGTATGTAGTTTTATTAGATTTCATCTGTTAGTTATTAAGTAATTCTCCGGACAAGAAAAAGTAACAAAGGGCAATAACTCTGTATTTAGATAAAATAGAGTTATGGTTCCTGTACACCGCACTTCCTCTCAATGTGTTGTATCATCCTATGAAGTTTTATTTAATTCCAACAATTTGTTTTAAAGTTATGCTCCGGACAAGACTCTACAAGTAAGAAAAAGTAACAAAGGGCAATAACTCTGTAATTATGTAAAGTAGAGTTATGGTTCTTGTATACTGCACTTCCTCTGATTATGCTCTACCATTGTATGTAGTTTTATTAGATTACATCTGTTAGTTATTAAGTAATTCTCCGGACAAGAAAAAGTAACAAAGGGCAATAACTCTGTATTTAGGTAAAATAGAGTTATGGTTCCTGTACACCGCACTTCCTCTCAATGTGTTTTATCATCCTATGAAGTTTTATTAAATTCCAACAATTAGTTTTAAAGTTATGCTCCGGACAAGTAAAATCGCAACGGACCAACCGACCTACCGACCAACCACAGGGTGACTCCAATATACCCCCTCTAAACTTCGTTTATCGGGGGTATAATCAGGGCCCCACATCAAAGCCTGTAGGAATACAGAAGCGAGACAGATTTCAACTGAAGATAAAACAAAAACAGAGGCAGGAAAAGCCCTCAAATCACTGAAGTCAAATGAAAGGAGCCGACTGAAATACCTGTTTAGAAATGCACATGCTCTGGCAAAACATAATCGTCCTATTTCTGATTTTTATATGGTTATGTGAACGTCCAAAAACTCTTATGAATTTTCTAGAGAATAAATATCATATAAAAACAAAACAAAGATGCTTTAATGAATGTCAATAGTTATGTTACAATAATACTTATTTGTCAAAAAAATCTTTATCTTGTGATTTCTTTTGGTCCTGTATAAATATGTTTGGTCAGGCAACTTTTAACCATCTGAAGGAGGTCAGGCAGATATTTTTGACTTTCGGGAAGCATGCTTTCCAAGCAACTGGCTACTTTTCCACATGGACTGTTAAACAGCCAATTGGTGAAAAACGAAGGACGCAGGTCACAGTAACTTTTGTCAAACATAAGAAATAATGTTGGCTGAGCTGGGATTCAAACTCACAACCCCTTGATTGACAGCCCGCATCGCTACCGGGGCTCTGCTGGATGTTTCGAAAGATGCCTTTATTAATTGTGGGAAATGGTTAATGTTTGCGCTTATAGTACCGAAGCTGCATGTTCCCCAAGTATGAGCTTTGATTGGCGCCTAGAAATGTGTAAAAGCAACTGTTAAGGTTGCTGTATGTTGGCTAATATAGCAACGTTAATGAGGTCCTGATGAAAAACTTTGGCAGTGTATTATCACTGATGGATTGACAACACTTTTAAATACAAACATCTCGGGTATTTATCAATGTTCCCCTTTCATATATAACTTCTTTTTGTTTATTATCTTAATTACATGACAAAAACTGCAAAACTTGTAAAGCAAAATAAAACGAAACTCTTTATCTACCAATGTACGTTAATTAATTAATAGATTTAACATAGTTTTCAACAGTATAAATAATTTCCTTTATTGCATGGCAGCCAGTTCACCTTACTGATTTTTTTTTGGGGGGCTTTCTGCCACCGTTACTCCACGCAACATTCTTCCCAAATAACTATCTACATTCACACAGTTAATGTAGACCACTGGTGGAAGACCAATGAAGCAAGTCACAATGACTTTTGTCATTCATTGGAAAGTATGAATGTTTGAGCCAGTGTTCAAACTCACAACCTTGTGATTGATAGTTGTTTACGACTGAGCCACTGCTGCTCTACCCTTATTTGATGACCCTAAATTGATTACATTACGAGGTTAAAAGTATATCGATACTCAGTCAATTATCAAAGACGTTAGAATTGGGAGAAATGGCTTTCCCTCCTTGGCGCTCAGATTTGTGGAGTTATTATTATGATGGACTTACTGGTGTATGGCTAAATGGACAAGTGGTACTGATAACTTACCCAGGAAATCTTGTAATAGAACTGAACAATTGTTGAAAGCAATAGAACACATTACAAACAGAGCAAATTATGTTAATTATCTTTCTAGTTTTGTCCCTTAACCCTTTCCCTCATATAGACGCTTTCTGATGCCTCTACAGCAGACGGCTTTTCGAAAACATAGTGACAAAAGAAGAAATTGCTCAAAACGAGCAATTTCTCCTTTTGCAACAATGTTTTCCTCTTTTAGTCATAGGTTATCCATTCAATTAAAGAGATTTTCCATTTATTGACAAAATATGTTCAAAGTGCTGCAGAATTGTTGTATGAGGAAAAGGGTTTATGTATAAAGATTCAAAATAATAAACAATAACACCAAGAGGAAACTTACATCATGAATGGGAGCTCCTTCGAGAAATTTCACAGGTTTCAATGTCAATAAATGGTCAAGTAAAAATGTGTTTGGATCTTCTAAACAAGTCACAATGCACCTGCAATACATAGATCATTGTATCATTATTTAAATGATTTAACCCTCTCCTACATTTGACAAATCTGCATGAGAAGAAAATATCTTGGCAAAAGAATGAAAAACATAGAAAGCATAATTTGACTCATAAATGGAATTATGAAACTAATGGTTTAAATTTATTATCATGGAGTGAAACATTTTGCTTTTGTGTAAAAAGAAAGTTATAAATCTGTTTAAATGATTCACCTGTCGTATTTCAATCCTTGTAATCAATTATGCTAAATTTTTAAAATCGACTTGTCAAGTCTAGCATTTGGAAGAGTCGATAACCAAACCTAGAAATATCTACATTAAAATGTTGAGTTCAAGTTTAAACAGCCAACAGTTTAGAGCCCGGTCAACTGATATGGATGTGCAAGTGGCCTTGCTCTATACTATTAGCAAGGGCTTCACAAAATCAGGTCCAGGAGTCAAATTGTTTAAGGTGAAATAAATTCAACAAAATATTCTTATTTAGACTTTTCGAAAAAAAAAAGGCAAAGAAGATACCAAGGGCTTGGCGTGAAACGGTTGTAACTAAACGCCTATTTTGAAAACCCTGGTTTAGGTGCAATTTTAACCCCTTTGTAAACAATGCAAATTTAGGTGCCATTGCTCAGAACGAGCAATTGCACCTAAATTCCCATTGTTTACCAAGAAAAATGATTTAACTCTTATAAAAACATTATGGTGAGGTGATTACCCTTGGTAAAAAAATAACAATTTCAGTTACAACTGTTTCACGCCAAGCCCTCAATACTCTTACTGATTGGTAAAAAAAAATCTTTCCACAATATGACAATGTTCAAATCCTTTTCAGAATCCTTTTTTTCCCATTTTGCATCTTTTTCACAAATCTATTTCAAACAGAAAACTATATGTAGCATCTCCAGTACACAGTCTACCTTATTCAAGCAGAGTCAATGCTTATTTGAGCCAGTTCATGGGAAAAGGTACAAGTTTGCTCCAGATCAGCTTGTGCAGCCTCAGTTTGATAAAGATCTACACTGTGCACATATTAACACAAGTTTATTGGTAGATTCTGTCAACTTGTGTAGATTCTGATAAGATTGATTTAACCACGTTCAGAAATGCAAACAAATCTTGTACAAACGGAATTTACCTTTGTGCATCATCTCTTGCTTGTGAAGCATTGTCTTCTGTATATGTCCCCAATAATTCTATCATCACTTTTGTGGCCTGTTCACTAAAAATAAATCAAGGTCAATAAAATCAGTGTCATACTATGTTACCGGCTCCAGCGTGCAGACATATTTTGAGACATATGCAGCAGATGACTTTTTGAAAATATTGTGGCATAAGGAGAAATTGCTCACAATGATTAATTCCTACTTCCTACTTTTTCCCACAGAGTTTTCTACTTCATTCAATGATTATATTTTCATTAATTTAAAATTTCCGTATTTCTACAAAGTCTTGTGCTGCAGAAATGTTGTATGTGGAAAAGGGATGAATGTAATATGAGTAGATGAACTGGCAGCCATGATATGACTGAACAAGAAACCGCTGAAGACGGTAAGGCCTGATTGTCGGCAATTTGACCTTGAAAATCAACAAACCAAGGTCAAGGTCAAAGTAACCATAGAAATCAATAGAACTTGTTACTGGTTACCTTCAGGCAAAGTTTTAAGTATGTAACCCTTTCCAGTGCTGAGATTTTGCCTCAACCTGAAACGTTAACCAAAATGTTGACAGACGGACATCGCCAATCTATAGACCGGAATTGCTGGAGTAATCTGGCCAAAAATTGTTGAAAACACCACTAAATCCCAATCAAACAATCATTCAATAACAGCTTTAACATTTTGAAAACACACTGATTTCAACTTTCATTTTAGAAAATTAATTCCTGTCAATACTGTACATCCTTTCCTAAAGATGTTTTCAAAAATCAAAGCCGACATCTTGAAAACATAGTATCAGATATTGCTCATTGTTTTCAAATATGGGCAGCTGTATATGTATCAAAATGCACCTGCATGTAAGAAAGAGTTCTTTAACTGATGGACTAACGTTAACAAACCTCATTTTTGCAATGATTAATGTTTCATGTAGACCTCTGTATATCGACTGTATTTTCTGAGTACCAATGTCCCACTCGGATATCCATTTTTTTACCTTTAAAGAAAGAACAGAAAAGTAAAGACATAACTTGTAGGTAAAAAATTGCAGCAAATCAAGCATCTATTCAAGGAATATTGTGATCTTTTCAGCAAAACGGCTGAATGTTAGTTTAAACTTATTCATGATTTCTCCCTGGAGATAGTTCTACCATCGAATGTGTAGGGATGTCCTTAATTTTGTCTGTGCTCTCACTAGCATTAAACCTGGGACTACGAGACCTGCACTCTACCTCAAAGCCACAGAACACCATTGCATTTATACAGTTTCATATAATTTCTAAATTACTCCTTTACATGATGTTTAAGACTTCCGAAAGCATTTTCAGAAAAGGAGAAGGTTCTGAAAACAAGCAATTTCACCTTGTTCATCGATGTTTTCAACTCCATATCAGATTCATTCTTTCAAATTTCTATATAATGTTACAGTAGAACAATATTTCCTAAGCAGACACATACATCTCTGTAATATATATCCAGTTCAATGTTTGAAAAAAAGATGAGAAACAAATAATTTAGAGAACAATAAATATACCTGATCCAAATCTAAGATAACAGCCTGTGCCATGTCAGCATCTCGTGCAAGCCGCAATAGACTGAGGTACACCTCTGCTTTCTGGGGAGATTTCTCATTCAAACCATGAAATAAATTAGATAATCTGAAAGAAAAGATAGTATTACCATTTGAAATTGTGCAAAGTTACCTCTATGCATTGCAGCGATGTAACATAAGTTTTTATTAACCATTCCCATGTATCGACACATCTGCAGCAGACTTTTTGCCACAATGCTTTTAACATTATCAAATAAGTCTCAGTTCTTGTTATAATTTATATATTAATTATTTGTACTTACAAGTCCAAATAGACACTGTTCTTCAAAAACTTTAAGCATTTTCTCAGAGCAAGTTTATCATTGAAAATGATTGTTTCTCTCAAAGAAGTATACTGTGCAGATATGAAACATTCACCTGAGACAAATTGCTAGACTACAGTAGTGCCATAACCGAAATACTGTTGAAATTAGAGTTAAACTACAATCACTCACTACTGTTTAAAGAAGTGGAGTGTTGTCTAGATATACACCAACATGGAATTAGATATGGGAACCATCACCAACAGCAGCATTTGAAATTAACTTTTTGGGCTGGTACAAATAATAGGAAGCAGTGTCCGACAAATTTCAGAATTGTTTGGTAGCCCACTGGGCTACCAGATTTGGAAGCTGGTAGCCCGAAATATCGCGGATGCCAATGAGTGTTTTATGATTATTTTTGTTTTCTACTTCTGTACAAACATAATATTAAGAGCACACCATGTACATGATTTAAGGGTAATGACCATTTCAAATAACATGACTGTGTTGCAAAAGACCTGAAGTGCAGCATTCAGTTAAAAAAAAATGAAATTTGGAAAAAAGACTTTTTGGTAGAGCTTAACATATAGGAGAAAATTGGTACTAAAGATTTTCAAGATTACTTTTCACTAGGTTATTTGAAATATTCTGCATAAAATGTATGTATTTTATCCATATTTACAAAAGATTTAAAAGCTAGTGACAGAAATGTTTAAACTTGAGACCAAAAAATCAAATGATGTAGTATAAACTCTTCAAATTGGAGGTCACCGATTTAGGTCCCTCACCGAAACAGGGCATACGATACGAGTGTCAGTTTTACAAAGAACGACATATTAAATAAGATTCAATTTTATTAACTAAAAGTCAAATTTATCAGGTTCAATGAAGTTATTAACCCTTTCCCTCATATAGACGCTCTCTGACGTCTCTGCAGCAGACAGCTTTTTGAAAACATAGTGACAACAGAAGAAATTGATCAAAATAAGCAATATCTCCTTTGATGGGCTCTGGGTTGGGCCGAATATCTCGCTGCAGACAGGCATCTAGTAGGGCAGAAAACATCTCTTCATAAGCACTCTGCTGCTTGCAGGGCAGGAGTGTGTAGACAACTGAGGCACAGGAGTTACCAAGCGGCACACGGATAACGAAGAGTTGGGCAAACTGAGCAGGGGCTGTAGAGTGGGTACCGTCCATGAACCATCTACTGGCACTATATAGGAGGCGAAGACCATCCTCTGTAGCAAACATGAGTATTCTACTGTCTGGTTACTCATTGTCATAGATCACATTAGTTGCAAAGTCATCCGGCAACGGGGCAGGAATGTCTCAGATTGTTGACGGGTTCTTTGGTCCTGTTACCTTCTTGGCACGTCTCACAGTTTGCTTCAGCATATTGACAGAACCGGCAGCAACAATAACCTCCTTGGGATGATCTGAAAGCATATCTGTGACGATCTGTCCTGGTTTTCCGCGATTAGTCTGGGCACTATCCTTGATATTAGAACGGAGCTTCAGGGCTTGTGTGAAGAAGTGATCAGGGTCATGAGTGTGTTCAGTGGTAGACTTGGGAACCGTAACCAGCAAATCAGTTGTCACTGTTCCACGGCAGTCGAAACCGATTCTCTTAGTGCATCCCCACCGGATAGACGACTTATTCTGACTTTTCTTAGTGTAAGCATAACCTTCATAAAAAAGTTTGCGTTGACCTTTATTGCTCTTAATGATCTCCATCTCCATTTTGAATGTGCAATGATTTTCAACCAAAATGTACCATATTATATACCCAAATATATAACAGTTTGGAGAAATATATAAAATAAGAGATAATTGATTTAATAATAATCAATTAAATGATTAACTAATTGACAGTGACAAACAAAGTAATTATCAGAAAAAGATCAAAAGCTTCAAATTAATTGATATACTTAATTACCCACTTTACTCCAATTTAACATTTAATTTACCCTTTTTATAAATTACCCACCTTATTCCAATTCTTCAAAGGAAAGTTGCAATAAATAGTTTTTTGTAGTGATTGATATGGAAAATAGTGTAGACCTGGTATCCATGACTGTGGGTATTTTGACTACCTCTGTTAAATTCTACTGTGGGTATTTTGAATACCCTGTAAATTCTACTGTGGGTATTTTGAATACCCTGTAAATTCTACTGTGGGTATTTTGAATACCCTGAAAATTCTGCTGTGGGTATTTTGACTACTTTGCCATTTTTGAGGTGTGGGTATTTTGACCGTGGGTATTTTGAGTGGTACCCTACCGTAACACATGTAACACGTTAAATTTGTTTCATGTGTTACGGTATTATTCACAACATAGCCGCCATTTTGATAATTGCGCAATGTTAATCATGGTTCCCTACTGAGAATTTGAAATTGGTAAACAGCGTTGAATGTAAACATCGGGGTCCACTCTTGATCGGGGTCGTCGGGTCGTTAACGTCATTGACCCAATTTCTCATTTCTTCCAATGAAATCACAATTATTAAGTCATATGATTTTTTTTCCCGCCGGTTATGCTAATTAATTTTGGTAAACAAAGCCGTGATTGGGCATTTATTATTCATTATAGATTTCATCCCAAACATTTTCTTTGACATATCGCATGAAGGTGTTTCATATTTGATTAACGACAAGATAAGATCTATAAGTGGTCGTATTGTATTGTCTTTAATATTTGGATCGAATTTATTTTATTAACTTCTGCATGGTGACAATTTTCTTCTCCCTCTTTCTGAACCGGTCTGCACCAGTTTGCAAACATCGCATACCGAAAGTAGAAATATGGATCAAAATACGTTTAATGGAATATTTGAATTTCATTGGTTATTCGCAATCATTCATGGATTAACACCAGGGAACAATGGTCACTAATGATTGGACCGCCGTAATGGGTATATATATCTCGTTAATTGACTATTACTGAAGCGATTCGGTTGGCTGAAACCACTCAATCTGACAGGTTGGTAACTCCGCCTACTGATATTGATTTGTTTATGGTCACAGCGAGTGTTTTTGCATATAACATACAGTCACTGTTTATACACGACATGTGTGTAAGTAATTAAGCCGGGCTACCAGACACGGGAATAAACAGTAGCCCGTCGGGCTTTCATTTGAAAATGACAGTAGCCCGGGCAATTATTGTGGTAGCCCGCGGGCTCCGGGCAATGGATTTGTCGGACACTGTAGGAAGCATATTCCGCTTTCAGGTAGCATAAGCAAGCTTTTACATTTAATTTAATTCATCTAATGACTTAAGATTACATGTTTAAAATAGATATTTAATATGTATCCACTAAAACAGTTGGAGTTCTTATTGTCTGGTTTTGTGTAAACCAATCACCTTGACAATTTGTTTGTTTGGACAAATTGATTAAAGAGTGTGTAATTTAACTTGATTACACACAGATAGCAACAGAAACATCGAGCGAAAATGAAACTGGGCCATTTTTTGCTTCTGACTTTTTGGGTGGGTAGCAAGTTTTCATTTTAAGTAGCAAATTGGCTTCTTGCTACTGTTGATCTCGAACCCTGAAAAGGGTGACAACAAAAATAAGCGCTTAAAGAAAAATACCTGTAAACTATAATTGTTATGCTACTTACATTCTTAGACGCACGCCTCCCTTTTTATCACCCTTAGGAAATTTTGAAACAAATTGGGAAAACAAGGCCACTGGCTCATCTATTTGCGCTGAAGGCAACAGGAATAACATGGATATGATTCCATTAAAAACAGTCTCTAGGTCTGCAATGAAAAACATTTTTTTAATTTTTACAAGTAGAATAAAACAAGAAACTTACATTTTTACACATAAAAAGAATTCATCATGAGTTTTTCTCTTGAAAGATATTGCATGTTCATACTGTAAGAGACTAAGACAGAAAGAAAAAAATGTTTGTTTTATTGGGGTTTTACACTGTTTCAACATTATTTCAGTTTTATCACAGATAAACCCCAGTACTAGACGACGCAAAGTCCCTTGGCGAAGCGAAGCCTAAGGGCACTCCTCCATTTTGGATCGAACCTGGGATGCCGGGTTCCAAAACCTTGAAGCTAACCACCCTGCCAGGCTGCCACAGGGGATTCCTCAGCAAAATTGTTATTTTAACATTTAGCATTTACAGCACCAGGGCCCGCGCTGTTTTTTGCCATTTTTGCCAAATGCGGATATTATTTTTAGGTGCAAATTTTTTCTGTGATTTGTGAAAATAAGTGGCGCAATGATTCTCATACCTGTTCTGGAAATCAATTTACGACATACAGTAACTGTTTCCGTTAATCTCGGATAAAACACTACCATTTTGAAACAATGACGATAACAAGTGAGGACTTTAAGACTTTTTTCAACTGGCGTTTTTTGTTGTTGACAGTTTGTGTATTTCACACTTGTTTTATTGATGTGAAGTGTTAATTCAGCCTTAAAATTTAACCGACTAGGGACAATATATACACATAGTCCCTGGACTGACCAACAACTCTATGCGATATTGATACATGAAAGGCCGTAAATATGATAATTGACCATTATAGATCCATTAAATATATTGGCACACCTTTTCAAGTGGGTTTCGATGACACATTCCTTTTTTAGATTGAATGACAATGTAAGTTTGTCATTATTGATTGGGCAAAATCTATTTAATTATTGGGGAGTACAAACAATTAGTGGAACCATTGATGAAATTGCAGATAAATATTTGTTGGAAACTAAAGAAAAGTGGCGAACGAATGGCTAAAATATTTATCTGAAGGGCGAAAATAAATTGGCTCCTAGTCCTAAAAAATAAAGTGGCGATTTTTTTTTCAATTTGGCAAAAGTAGTGGCAAAAGATAAGTCCAAACCAGAACAGGCCCTGCAGCACATAAAGCCTTAAAGGATATAAATTATTATACACAAATATACATGTATGCAGAATTGGGAGAATGATGATTGTGGAAATATATTGAATATTAAAATATACCTGCATCCCCACTTATTTCTGTCCAACATATTTCGCTTGCTTGTATACATTGCACTAGATCCTTAACAGCATCCCCTGCATTTTCCTCAGAGATTTCTGCCCCAAGCTCTTTTAAATAACTTCTTAACTCTTTTGTCTGTGAAAAGAAAACCAGTTTTATTTACATTTATATAAGTAATGTTGGGGGAAGAAATAGTCGGTAATAAACAAGATAACTCACCTGAGTAATGCAAAGTGTTTTGTCATGCCAAGAACAATAGCTCTGAAACTGGAGCACCAAGGAGGGAAATCATAATTACCATTTAAAAAAAAATTGATGTCCAGACAAGATCCCAAGACCGACACAGTACTTTTTTTGTCTGTCTGTCACAATTTGTCATATTGAATATCTACAGCCAACCTCTATCTACGGGTATATCTACTGTTTAATTTCTGTTTGTTTTCCCGCCCCAGTTTTTGACTGATTGTTTCATCCGACTTTGTTCTGTCCACACTGCTGTACAAATTAAACACTTTGTGAGTAACAGCAGTTTATACCATATACAGCGAATAAACCAAATGCTTTGATATCGAATCTAGCTTCATTAATTATGCTTGTTGGTCATGTTTAGATAGATTTTAACAACACATGGCGTCGCATATGGCCGATTATTCGCCGACAGATGTTTCCAACTAAAAGTTAGGTCGCGAAAACTGATGACATACCAAAGCATGACTAAAATTATAGATACATATCGACGAAAGCAGCAAGTTGCTGGGACATATGAAAGAACATTGTATTCGGGACAATCTTGGTTACCTGATCAAGGACCTCAATGTCTATAAAGGTCGGGATGCTCATCTTGAGCACGCCGGTTCGGCTTGTTTCCTCACGTGTATATAGTCTCGAACACTAAAACGATATTCAACAATTTCTGTAAGTTTTTTGCAGTATTGTGATTAAATTCAATAAATAAATTATTTTTTCAAACAACAGTAGAAGAAAATTAAAAACGCCAACAAACTAATCAAAGAATTCTTAAATTGTTTTTTTGTAAGAGATTACCTATTCCGTACTCTGGAAATTGTGTGCTTCCGGTACCTACCGGAAACGCATTTTCTATCTCGTAGACAAGATCTTCTGGTCAAAGGGAAGCAATTCATTTTACATAGGCGACCATTATAGCATTATGGGTTAGGGTTCTTTCCCAACATAAAATAAAAGCCACAAATCAACGTCCATTCTTATATCTACCATAACAGCACCAACAACCTTTTTTTTAACTATGACGTCAAATGATAGGGCACTGAATTTCACTTTAAATTTAGAAAATACAGGTTCTAAACATGACTCTGAATGTGTCAAAAGAAAACCAGGGTTTGGTTACAAAATATTTTTTTCAAAAAACACTTTCAACTTTCAGCAAAATCATTATTGTCCAATGGGAGAAAATTTTAGTCTCACATATTCATCTGAAAACCCCTGGGCGAAATTGTCTGCCCCGCAAGCCGATCTGAATTACTTCTCTTTGACATTCAAGATTTTACGGGTTTTTGTACGTTTGGTCAGGGACATAGATAAAAGATCTACGTCCCTGGTTTGGTCAATATAAGATTAGGCGCTGTCTATTTCGGGGGATATATTTAATAATAACTTCACAAGTACTACCGTCCTATGCAAATAAAGTAAAAGTATAATCTGTTTAAGCATATATTCCACTTTAAAACATACCCAAGATATTTAATCCATGAAATAAAGACGAAAGTTACAAAAATGAATCGACTTGCCCTTTATAAAGTACTTCCAAAGAAAAAAATCCATAATTTACGGTACATCATTTACTAGTTAACTAACCGTGCCTACCATTTCTGCCGATAACCTTATGGGTATTTCTTCATCGTGTGCGGAACTTGGTGGTTTTTAAGGGTATCTAGCCATGGACATTCACAGAAAACGACGAGAGCTATCAATTCGGGGTTCGTGGATTCCAGTTATCGTCACTCAACGACTTTCGTCATCCAACACTGAGATGAAGGGTGTGGGAAGGTAGTCAGTGGCCTGTACATGATGTTGCGTGGTGTACTGGGGCAAGAAAGTCAGGTTTTGATTGATTGGAGCTTAACCCTTTCCCTCATACGACAATTCTGCAGCAGACGACTTTGAACATATTTTGTCAAAACATAGAAAATCTCTATAATTGAATGGATAACCTATGACAAAAAGTGGAAAACATTGTGGCAAAAGGAGAAATTGCATGTTTTGTGCAATTTCTTCTTTTGTCACTATGTTTTCAAAAAGCCGTCTGTTACAGAGGCGTCAGAAAGCGTCTATATGAGGGAAAGGGTTAACCCCGTTTTCAACAATGTTTCAGTCATATCACGGCGGCCAGTTCACCTACCCATGTGCTTCCTAGCTTTCTCACACCAGTACTCCTCACAACATACTTTCCAAGCAACTGGCTGCTTTTCCACACATACTGTTAGCCCATTGGTGAAAGACGAATGACGCTTGTCACAGTGACTTTTGTCATAATGTAATAATATTGGCCGAGCTGGCATTCTAACTCACAACCCATGGATTGACAGCCTACGTCGCTACCGACTGAGTTACCGGGGTCAGGAAAGTCAGGAAACACATAGTTACGTTAACGGGCCAACGTGAACAAATATTGTAAATCAAACAGCCACTATTTGTATGGACAACCCATAACTGATCAAAATTAAACACCGATTAGTTTTCAATGAATATTTTGATAAACAAGAGGATCAAGAGTCACTGAATCGCTCATCTGAGATTGTGCCATAACGACAAGAATAATATCCACAGGACACGTAGATCAATGTAACTTAATACTTTGACATTTAAAGTGAATCTGCATGTATTGCTTCTTAAACTTAATCTACTTTATTTGATCTGTCATGTTTTTCGACGGATCGGAAGAATTTGAACAAACTTAGCAGAGTCTCACCAGGGCACCTTTATGCCAACTTATTCTCGAATCAGGCTTTTGAACAAATATTGTTTTGAAATGTTGGCACGTTTCTCCAATTCTTACTACGCAGCGATCAAAGTTCTACACATAATTAGTTTTTGGAACAATTTTGAAAGAGGACCACACAAGGAACATTCTTGTGAAACATGGCTGCAATAGACCCAGTGGTTTAAGAGGAGAATGTGTTTAAAGACATTGTTAAGTCCGACACACGACGGGCGAAAGACACAGGGTGATCACAATAGCTCGAGGAATCCGACGTGGTCGAGTGGTTAGCATCGAGGATCTGAAGCCGGGTGTACACTTTTCGCCTCCTGTGTATTTTCTGTTTCAGGAATCACTACTCTATCTAGCCACCCCTTAGACGGAATGTGTCGGTCGGATCAGTCTGCGCGGACAGCGCACGCTGATCTGGTCGATACATTACGCAGATGTGTATCGCCGCAGCTGTTTTTTAGGGCATTTTTAGAAAAACTGTGTAAGCACGTGGATACAGTGCCTAAAGGGAGCTCCGGCCCTGATGCTGGATAAGAATCGTAAAACATAGAGGAAGATTATGTTAATATTCAGACAAACTTTTCAACGGTAAAGTAACAAGAACAGCAAAATAGTAAATACGTTATTGAATTTATTTTTTTCTATGTGTAAATATAGTTTTATTCAGGAACGTAGATATGAGGGAAAAGCAACTCCCCTTATGCACCTGTTATCTGCTTAGAATACCATACGAAGAAATGCATTTGCCCAAATTCCATACTTTGGCAAATTACTAGACAAATTTCTAGACAAATTTGAAAAATGGAATTTATATATAATGACTGGTTTAGAAACCCCAGATATTTGATTATGCAATTTTGACATTTTTGCTCTAAAAACAGGACTGACATTAAGCAAAATGATAAAACTAATATAACTTGTTTTATTGTATACCAATATCTTTACTTATAGCATTAGAAAAATGTTGAAGCATTTAAAACATATCTTTCTTATTTTCAATAGGTTTTGGCTTATACTTGTTACAGATGTTGGGAAAAGCGTGATCATGTGATCATTTAAATATATCATTTTTAACAAATGATTAAATCTGTATTTTGAGAACAGCGTAGCGGCATTCCTAATTGCTTATGACAATCAGAACTGCTACTGCACTGTTTCCTTGATATGGTTTTATAATTGGCCTGGTTCGAAAAATAAACGTTAAAATAAACGAAGCCAAAATATCATAAATGAATTTGATATAATTCCAGCGATCACTCGAACACGTCTATAACCCATAGTAATGTATAGGTCTCTTTCGAGTTAGAGTTATTGTGAGTACAATGTAATTTAGTCTAAATATGTTAATACTGCATGATACATGCGATATATTTGTGAATTTATGTTGAGTAAATGCTTAGGAATCTTGTGAAACAAATTAAGAACACTGACGGGAAAAAATCATGAAAATTTGACTTGAAAAGTAATTTTTTCTAAAATTCTATCACGCATTTGCTGCCTTTTAGAATCAGAGTGGACAGTGATTTGCCTGTTCCTCCCAACAATCAGACCAGGACAGTGCTAATTGTTTCGAAATAAAAGTTATTCATTATTCCTAAAGACATTTGGAAATAGTTTTAAAGTAATTGCAAGGTGACTGAAAATGCAATGCGAACCATAATCTTTCGTGCCGTATAACGTATATTTTCACAAAGCTAGTTTGAGCACAGTATTAAGAATTGAAAAAATAAATATCTAACATCTAGATATCCACCATGCAATGGTCACATGCAAAAGTACATATATTCAAGCTAAACACATTATCAGCACCAGGTATACATAATGAACTCGTAAAAATGAAATAGCTGCTACCTTTTTAAAACTCTTCAGTATTTTGTATTCAAATTCATACTTACTATGAATTGTAACAACTTTCTTTAAAGTAAAGCAAATGTTGATGGCTTACAATGAAAAAGTATGCTCTTTAGAATTTCAAGTTGGAATAATGTTTAACAGGTTTGGTGAATAGGGGACCAAGACGTTTAATCCTTTGTTTTCTACACATTGCGAACGCAAAACATTGAAACAGATATATTGATTCAGTGTTGCCATTCAAGTAACGAAAACGCTCCTGACACATTGAAACAGATATATTGACTCTACGTTGCCATTCCAGTAACGAAAACGCTCCAAAAACATTGAAACAGATATATTGACTCTGCGTTGCCATTTAAGTTAAGAAATCGCTCTGTTACATCTTCGTTAATCAACTGGAATTCCTTGATATTGTCCCGAGATAAAAATTTTTTTTTTTTTTTTACCAATTCAATAAATTGTGTAGCATTTGATAAATATAATTACATGTACGTAAATAAATGATACAATGGTATTGACTGTTGACTAAGTTTTCTCACTCAATAAAGTCCATCGTTTGAGTATGGCCAATCTCCCTGTGAAGGTTGACGTTCATTGGTCTTAGTAAGGGACCAGCCTGTGGTTTAACCCTTTCAGCGCCGAATTGTTTAAAGTAGACTCTTCCATGTTCAAACTCGGACGACTCTATTTTCATGTTATAGGATTTTTGGAATAGTTTTATAACTCACAGCCAAACAATGCATATTTCAGGTGAGACAGCTCGTTACGAGCTGACTCACCTGAATCTGCATTGTTTGCAAAAAGCTCAATATTGCCTTTGGCGCTGAAAGAGTTAACAAAAAATAACAACTTCTATTGTAGACAAGAAAGTGTCAGAAATCAAGATGAATGCGTTGAACACTAATGCACACACGATCTTTACTTATTATCTATGTCAATTGAATTGTTGATCAACATTCAAATTCATTGATGAGATGTAAGTCGTTCATTAAAGACAAGTGACAGTGATTCTTCAATTAAAATACTAATAACATTTGTATAATTGTATTTCAAACTATGGATACATTAAAAATTAAAATACTGCACTTAAATAAACACGGTCAATCAAAATCTTAGTATATCAATCATCACTGTTGAACAAAGACATATAACATTTCTCTTGGCTGTCCTTCTTTCAAGAAAATATCCCGAAAGTTACAAGACTTGATCAATCAAAAACATTTCAATGTTCTGTTAACTTTGTGCCTTGTCCTTGGCAATACTGCGAAATAAGCAATGCTGTCTTTGTTGAATACAAAGCGAAAGGATATTTGATATCCTCATCCAAAAAGGTCATGTGTGATGGCAGTTCATGATCGTTGTTATTCAAAACAGCAATTCTACCTTTGTAATTTTGTGCCAGATATATCTTGCTGCCATAGAGTGTAATACCTTCGATACCTTCCTCTTTTGGCAACAGCCAATTCCATTGTAAAATACCCGTTTTTGTGTCAAAGCAAAACAGCTTTTGTGAATATAAATCATATAGATAAATATACGTCTTTTGCATCTGTATTGCCATAGAATTCGGCCACCATTCTTTTAGATCAACGTATAATTGTAATGTACGTAACTCTTGAGTATCTTTAATGAAGTGAACATGTTTGTTAAAACAGGCGGCCACAATTTCTTCCTTAAAACCTTTAATATCAGCAATACAATCCTGGCAACTGAACTGAATGTTTGAAACAAATTGTAACGCAATTACTCTCCTTTTACTCTTTGCATCTTCATCTCGCTTCACGTCATAGCGACTGATCTTTGATGAGCACGTTGGTGTTTTGAACAAGACATACAAAGCATCATGTTCAACCCAGGCTATTTTATAAGGTTTACACCTACCTGTAGAAGAGAGCAATGTCCTAAATTGTTTGATATTTGAATCAAAGAGTAACACAGCACCACATGTATGGTCAACAACAACGAAACAACTTGAACCCATGGCACACACATCTGTTAGAAAACATTTGCCGGATTGCATGCAATGTTTTTCGTGTAAAACCATTGATGACTCGTTGTCAGTCGATAGCATTGATGCTAAATCGCTAATTCGTCCATGATACGACAGACAATCGGAGGAATATCCGTTAGATGACACTGTTGAATGAGGTAAGATAGAGACGTCCGAAAACACTGAATTTGATTCGGATGAAGTTCTTTTTCGACATGTCTTGTCTTCTGCATAGATGTGAAAATAAGACTTATCATCATCGGCATTCATTGGAATATCACATTTAATATATCTATAGGTACTACCTATTTACGAAAAAAACGCAAGATAATTATAAACAAAAATTAAAGAGCATACTTTGGCCATAAAAAAGGATTTATAAGTAATTGACTAGACAATAATAAAGTTAATGTCATGTTTCGTGCATTATCAAAAAATATTTGGAATTCGTATTGCTGTCGTCTATTATTACGAACAGAAAATGATAAAGTAAAGACTTTCAGAACATCAAGGAATACATTTATAATGAACGAGGTTAAAACATGATGGCCAAGATGATCCTAAATCGATCACCTGCATTATGGTAAAGAAGCAAAAAGATCAGCTCTTTGCTGATGCCACCTGGCAACTGCCTTTTTCAACCAGTCAATGTGACTGGAACAAATGATGTAAGGGGTCACATTTCTGCTTAACCCTTTCCCTATTAGAGACGGTTTCTGAGGCCTTTGCAACAGACGATTTAGGGAAAGATTGTCGCTAAAAGAACAATTGCTCCTTATGAGAAAGTTATCCTTTTGCAACAATGTTTGATAAATAGCTCATGTATAGGAATTTGGGGTATTTCATGTTGATACCACTTTTTTGCGGGAAACGATGTCGCTCCATTGACGTTACGCCAAGATGAAGTGTTACGGAAATGACGTCACGTCCTTCTTTGGCTACGATACAGTCAACATTTAGGTTCAGGCGTAGAAGTCTAATGCTGTCGTTTTTTTGACGAACGGGAAAACATATTTCTTACAGAGTTCCATTTATTTTTAATGTTAATTCCCCCAAAACACAGCACTTTAATAAATATCGATTTAAAAAAAATATATTAAAAAGACGACAATAATTTAAAAAATCCGTGTTTTTCGTGTCATTTTATACATACCCAAAATATCGATTTAAAAAAAAAATATTAAAAAGACGACAATAATTTTTTTTCAATCCGTGTTTCTCGGCTCATTTTATACATACCCAAAATGGCGGCCCCCATGGATTTGGCCAGTTTCATTTCAGAAAGCTTCATGGGTTATTGAAAACAAAAAAACAAAAAAACAAAAAAAAAATCTTACACCCGTTAACTATAAGCGAAAAAACCCATTCATGGGTTTTTTTCGTATGAATCCAACTTGCTCCATCTAGTGACAGACTTTTGTGCAGATTTTTCGGAGTAACATATTCCTGTTCCTCTTTTATACTTGGTTTTGATATTGTGCGTTTTCTTCTAGGTGTTGGTTTTGTTATACCATGCAAATCTTTCATAGAACTAGATCGTTTGTGTCCCTTTATCCCATCACAAATTCGTTGTTTTAGGGCAAGTGAGGGGTTATCGTGTAACGGTTCTTTGAATGATACTCTTGGTTGCGGTGGAATAGGGGACGTGTTCCTTGTTGACGGGTTAGATGATGAACACGAATCTTTATCCCTTTCTAAAGATTCATTACTTGTAGACATGTGTTGCGAAGAATCATGCTTTCCAATAACTTCTAGAAATCCAGATGAACTGGACGAAACTGATTCCAAGGAATCTTTTCGAAGTCGTTTCACGTTTACATGTTGATTTGTTGTAGCTTTTATATTTTCTTTTGCTGTTGTTTTATTGATATAAATCGTCACAAGCTTTGTGTCTTCATCCAGATGTAAATTTGGTTCAATTGCGAATGTGGTAGACTCACAGATTTTGAGTTCTTTTTTTATTTTGATTTCAAGATCACCAATACGCTCTATAATCCTGAAAAGATAATAAGTAGAAATACTTAGATGCATTAGAGGACGGGTATTCTGTTGTTGTAGTAATGTAAATCAGTTTCAAATCATTTATTGAACTTCGGTTGCTGTTGGTTTCAACTGTTGAAACGAGAATATATTCAATGTTAATGTTCACTCTAATTACAGTCAGCTGTTTTGAGTATTTAGTTAAAAAAAAAAATTCTCTTTTACCATTCTTCTATGTCAATCGCTGATACATACCCTTCTCTGTATTGTTGAATCAAATATGTGGCTTTTTGTAAAGGAACCATTAACTGTCGTTCAATAGATTGAAGTTCCGCAATGGATTCACGTTCCATTTTGTGTATCACTTTACTGTAGTCTCTTATATTCTCCTCTACTCTTTCTGTCTTGAACTTAACACACTTTCTGGCCAGCGATATTCTCTCCACGAATTCTTTTAATTCAGGTGAATCTCCATTCAAGTCGTTCGTTACGGCATCTGAACAGACAAATACATAAACATGTAATGTATCTAAAATGATAATTGTTTGGCATGTTTTGCGACTATATAAAAAAATGGTTTACATCTTTAATAGAGCTCTAAATTATTATTTATGAAGATCAAAGAGAGCGGCATATAATATAATCGTTTAGTAAATTAACCGGATGTGTGAACACAGTTGCGCCGATATAGAATTACCATATTTTACTTGTGTTTGCTATTTGTCTGAACGTATAACACTACGAATTAATATTTTATTAAAGAGCAATGGCTAGTTTACCTGTTGGTGTCAAAGTTTTCTGCATTATAAACTTTTCATAAAAGTCAGGATCTATGACCTTAACAAGGTCCTCATGGTCACACCTAGTGAGTGTTTCAAGGAACACCTTGTACCACTTCTCCGTTGACTGTCTAGTCTGCATTCTCTGTATCAGTATACCACAAGCTCTAGTACAGCCATACTGTATATTTGTTTCGTGGATACAAACTCTGTCACTTTCAATAATAACATCCTCAGCGACTAAAAAAGGCACTATGGTATCGGGATCGATGTTACTTTGTAACATACCATTGAACGTAGCAATTATCCAGTTTTCTGTACTAAATGTACGCCCCTGTGGTGTTTCTGACAATAGTTTCTCCACAAAGGCTGGGTATTCTGCAAAGGAATATATGCAATATTACACAATAAATAAAAGTGTGGATTTATGTTAAATCTGAAACGGTCATTTATTCAGAATTCGGAATTCAACATATTATATGTAAATTATGACGGCAACCACTTTAATATGCTTCGATATTGATTGTATTTACTTGCTAACCTGGTAAGATTTTGCTCGGGATCACCTATTGTTATCAATCACCGTCCGTCGCCCATCAGTGCGTTCGTTCGAGGTGTAAAACGATTCCTCTGACACTTTTGGTCCGATTTCAAGATAATAAATGATCTAAATATCGTCTCTTTCAAAGTTGAAACAATTTGATCCCATGCAGATGTCTAGTTTCCCTGACAACCAATTAAAACATATTATCCTTTGGAACTGCTCGTCCAATTCATGATTTGCAGAGAAATACTTGATAGATTCTAATGATACAAGAATTAAACATTCTGATGAAATACGTGCGTGTATATACTCACCAGCTTTAGCCAAACATTCCACAAACTTTCTCCATTTGCATGCCATGTTTAGCTGATCAATTTCATTCAGCATTGTCTTTACAGCTTCAAAATTGCTGTCTTTACATTTGGCATGAATATTCGAAACTGATTCTGAAAGACACAATTAGAATGTTTCACGGAACCTATGTGTTGCTTGCAGGAAATTGTGTCCAAAAATTGGCGCGCTAAACTTATGGCTAATCTGCACTGTATATCTATATATCTACACAAAACAGTTTTATGGTTGATACATAAGAATATGAGTGAGAAAAAAAAAAGACAGCCCGAGAACGCTATAATTTTGTTCCTCGTAATTTTGCCATTTTCCTTAGCAAAATAATGGTTTTGCAAAGTTTTAAATTAATCCGCCAAACCAAAATTGAATGTACATTGCGACGGACCGACGATGGAAGAAGTGATTTATAAGTGCTTCCCTGCCTTACCGAGAGGCTAAACAAAATGATTATATAATTGGCAATTAATTTCGCCATTCAAGAAATAATACCACTGCAAGAAATAACATATGCACTGTCACGTCATGAATATCGGCAATATCGTTTACGCTCATGTTTGTTTTAGAACCTTGTAAAATAAAAGGATTTGGATTAATAAAGCATAGGAATACCCCCAACATACATGTACATTAACATTTGCAATAGACAATGATCGGGGATCCAGGCATGAACATGATTAGTTTGATTATTGTCCCGAAGAGTTGTTACCCTCCATTATTCAAATCAGCAAGAGTATTCTAAGGAACTCACGAGTCTCCTGTCAATAGGTCAGTAAGTCAATTCGTATCGATCGACGGATGGGCAGACATACACACAGTTGACGGAGAAATGATCCATCTTTGCCATGGCAGGTGACAAACAAGTATATTGTATTGAACATAAATGAATGTTTAATTACTTTAAAGATTAATAGAAATTGCTGTTTATGATCTTTCGTCTGTTCTCCTCTCTGTAGAAAATTAAACAGTATCATTTTAGGATGAAATAGCCATTTACCATTGTCCAAAAGTGCACACTGTATGTGCGGCAGAATGCTTTCAATTTCAACTTTTTCAGCCATCTCCTCTTTCATTGCCTTCACATTTCTTTCAATCCTTTCTTCTGATTCGCTGCTTTTGATTGATTGCTCCTCTGAAATAGGGAAATTATCTTGATTATAATCAATTTTTTAATGACATTTGTATCAGTAATCCATTCACGTGACGTTGACGTTGACGTGAAAGAATGCCTCGAGCGCAGTAACACTCAGACGCCTGGTCAAAAGATCATGTTTAAGGTGCAACGATGTACTTTGGAATTTTATGCACAATTGTTTAAGGCAGTGAAATAAATATTTTATACATGCACATTACATAAAAAAAAAACAAGAAACCGCTGAAGACGGTAAGGCCGGATTGTCGGCAATTTGACCTTGAAAATCGACAAACCAAGGTCAAGGTCAAAGTAACCATAGAAATCAATAGAACTTGTTACTGGTTACCTTCAGGCAAAGTTTCAAGTTTGTAACCCTTTCCAGTGCTGAGATTGCCTCAACCTGAAACTTTAACCGATTTTGCCTCAACCTGAAACTTAACCAAAATGTTGACGGACAGACAGACAGACGGACGGACAGACAGACGGACGGACAGACAGACATCGCCAATCTATAGACCGTAATTGCTAGAGCAATCCAGCCAAAAACTGTTGAAAGCAAATTAAAACACAATTTGCTGTGATATAACTATTAAAATATTGAAAGCAAATTAAAACACAAGTTGATGTGATATAACTATAAAACTGTTGAAAGCGGAGTAAAACGCAATTTGCTGTGATATAACTATATAACTGTTGAAAGCAAATTAAAACGCAATTTGCAGTGATATCACTATAAAACTGTTGAAAGCAAATTAATACGCAAGTTGTCGTGATATAACTATAAAACTGTTGAAATCAAATTAAAACGAAAGTTGCCATGATATAACTATAAAACTTTTGAAAGCAAATAAAAACGCAAGTTGCCATGATAAAACTTTAAAACTTTTGAAAGTAAATTAAAACAGAAGTTGATATAACTATAAAACTGTTGAAAGCAAATTAAAACGCAAGTTGCCGTGATATAACTGTTAAACTGTTGAAAGGGGAGTAAAATGCAATTTGCTGTGATATAACTATATAACTGTTGAAAGCCAATTAAAATGCGAGTTGCCGTGATATAACTATAAAACTGTTGAAAGCAAATTAAAACGCAAGTTGCAGTGATATAACTATAAAACTGTAGAAAGCAAATTAAAACGCAAGTTGCTGTGATGTAACTTTAACCAAAATGTTGACGGACAGACAGACAGACAGACAGACAGAAGACAGACAGACATACAGACAGACAGACGGGCAATAGCAACATGAAGGTCAAGAGTTATCATGGAAATCAAAAGAACATGTTAGTGGCTACACACAGACCAATTTTCAAGTTTGTAGCTCTTTCCATGTCCGAGATTTTGCTTCAACCAAAAACTTTAACCAAAATGTTGACGGACAGACAGACAGACAGACAGACGGGCAATAGCAAGGTGAAGAGTTATCATGGAAATCAAAAGAACATGTTAGTGGCTACACACAGCCCAATTTTCAAGTTTGTAGCTCTTTCCATGTCCGAGATTTTGCTTCAACCAGAAACTTTAACCAAAATGTTGACGGACAGACAGACAGACAGACGGGCAATAGCAAGGTGAAGGTGAAGAGTTATCATGGAAGTCAAAAGAACATGTTAGTGGCTACACACAGACCAATTATCAAGTTTGTAGCTCTTTCCATGTCTGAGATTTTGCTTAACCAGAAACTTTAACCATTTTGCCTAACCTGAAACTTTAACCAAAATGTTGACGGACAGACGGACATTGCCAATCTATAGACCGGAATTGCTTGAGCAATCCGGCCAAAAACGATGACCTTTCTTCGGTTGAATAGCTCGAACTTTGAACCGACGTACTGCCATCGCTATATGAAATGCCACTAGAAACTGCAGCTTCATATCAGCGGGCAGCGATGCTTGATTTTTGAATTATAGAAACCGAGCAACAATGTTTTTTGTTCCAATCTTCACAAAATGAATACGTTCACCTAGTCGTTTGTCTGGCTCCGGTATGATTGGACACTTCAATACTTCACAGTCTATTGTAAAATCTGGTTCCATCTCTTTGACTAGCGACTGGTACCCTTTTTTATGTAGTGTCTTTAAGAACTTTAAGTACCAGTCACTTGGAGCTAGACGACGTTGTAATCTATCCAACAAAATGGCCGTCGCAGTAATCGCACCTTTTTGAGTTTGACATGCCTGAAAGTTTATAATAATGTCTTTATTCTTTATTCTTTATATCAATACTGAAGCCCAGTACTATATGTACATTAATACATATCCTGGTATCCGTTTCATAGGCTGTCTTCGATTATATGTGTTACGGTTGATGTAAGATGTTGGCTCCTCGAATATATACCCTGAAATGTTTTTGTCTATCGCAATGAAAGACTCTGACAACTGTTATTATTTTTACTCTTCAAAGCTTAATAATCTCTTAACTTGACTTACACAACAGACAATTTTACATATCTGGCTGAACGAAACGTGGGTCGTACGACTGACATAGTAATACAATTGATTGATTGATTTGGGTTTTATGCCGCTTTCAATAATGTTTTAGTTATATCTCGGCGTGTCCTGGGTAAATTACTAGTACTACTGGTCCATTTATCCTGACACAAGCCAGTCAGTCGTAATGCTAACCCGCAACCCTGAGCGCCAAGGAGGGCAGTCATTACTTCCATTTTTAAAGTCTTTGGTATTACCCGGCCGGGGATCGAACCCACAACCTCCCTCACCGAGGCTGACGCTCTACCACAACACCACCGAGCCGGTGTGGTTAATACTAATTATTTGATATGAATATTTAGAGGTGCTCCAGGAAAATAAACCTTAGTTTGACTAACTTGTCAAAGCATACCTGCATCGGAGCCAAATGAAAACTGCATTACAGACATTTCTTGAAACCTTCTATGACTACTTGGCGAACAGTGCAGATTGAACTCAGATTTTGATCTACAATTGTCACAAATGCATCACGGATGGTTTTCCCACAGCGTCACTCATTGTATCTCTTACAAAATACAGAATAAAACACTGAAGAGGAACCCTTTACGTGTATGTTAATACAGAACATCCTTAAATAAGTGAATATATTTCAAAACTATATTACAAGTATCTCTTGGGCGTCTGTGTCGTTGATAGCACCTCCAGCCCTTAACGAATCTACCAATTGTTCTGGGTTAACTTGTAATTCCAGGTAGGGTGCAAACACTTGAAGAACTTTCTTGACATGTTTCTCACTCGTATCCGTTTGGCCTTCCAGTAAGGAAACTAAGTACGGGTAATCTGTAGTCCGAGATATAAATTCCATATTAACTAACTTCAGGCGCAATTTCTTTCAGGACGACATTTCAAGAACTGATCTGCAATGGCTTATACTATCAGGGCTATTAGATAAATATGACATTACAAACAATGTATTTAAGGTTATCAAGATCAGCATAACAGGTGCTGTTCTAATATTGCATACGTTTTACCTGATAATGATACAGCTAAACGCAGTTCCTGTTATACGCATGAGCTGCGTTTGTCGATCGTTGGGCCCTGTTGCATCTGCGAACAGTAAAGACTACGATCAGCCTGTGCATACATAGGCTTCGTGATCTGTTCGGATGTAGTGTCGACCCAGATGAAACTTCTGATTAAAAACTAGAATTGTAGTCCTCCGGCTGATACTACCATGACCCTATTTGTGTCTAAGTTACGGAGATGCATACAGACACTGAATCCCTAAATGTGACTCATCGAATAATAATTTGAGAAAATTGAATTGGGGGATTCTTTAGTAGCTTTTTAGGAGTTTTTATAAACTGTGAGGTATATATATACAATGTGTTAGTAATGACATTCATATCCGTGCAATATAACCGTTCAAAGACTACCAAAACGGCTCACATAATTTAATCCAGTATAGCCATGAAATTCCTTCCCAATGCTCGTATCGATGCCTCCAATGTAGTTTGTGCTACGTATCAATTTGTGTCCAAAGATTTGGCGGTATGATCCAAATTGTACTTCCGTTAGTACGACTAAAATGTAAGGAATCTTATTCTAACCTGCTTGTTGTAAAGCCATGACAAAGACCTGCCATTTTCCTGGTGCGCTACACTCTAACAGATATTCAATCATTCTAAATGTTGCCTTGGAATCAGAGTTTTGATACTGTCTACATATATCATTGATCTGAACTGTAAAAAATAAAGTGATGACTGGAATTACTAAATATATTTCCACTTTTCACAGATAAATCATATCAAATAATTTGCAAATAAGATCAAAAGTAAGATACTTTTTTAAATAAACGCGTTCTACGGAACATTTGTCGATTGCGACAGCTGGATAATAAGTGAAAAAATGACCAGACAATAATGCACCCAAGGGGATATCTCAAAACATATGCATGCTAGAATCGTTGGCTTTGAATCATTTTTAATAGTTATCTGTATCTGCATAAGTTTGAAAGTTCTAAATGAGAAAAAGACAAAACACGAAACTTTAATATTAAGAGATAATTTAAAAAGATACTGACTGGGTTATTGTTCTTATACACTGCACATCCGCATTTCATAAGATATCTGCACTCCAAGTTTAAAATTGATACATTGCAAATTAATAGAGAAAAGAGCCGAACAAAAAATAAAAAAATGGAGATTATTTAAAAACTAGGCACACTGGAGTATTTTTTGTATTTGTATTATTATTTTATTCTACATATCACAATGAATAATTGTCACACATTTGGAGTGAATCTGCCAAACGATAACAAAGTACATGGTCAATCTAAAACAAATGAGGCAACTCAAATTATTTAGGGTTATGGTTGTTGTGCGCTGCATATCTGTAATTAACAAAACAGGCACATTCCAAGTTTGAAATTGATTCATTAGAAATTAATTGAGATAATGGGCATACATAAAAGGCAGATAACTAGAAATAAGCAGTCTAGTGTTATGTTCTTTATATTGTGTCGTTAGTCTGATCGCAAGGTATAAGTGTTGCAACATTGAAGTGAATGTAACAAACAGAACAAAAAATATGACTGAACTAGAAACAAATTGACAAGACAGATAACTCCAAAACAAGCAGGCAGGCAATAGTTATATAGTTCCATTCTCCTGATTAGAAGACCGCCTAGGTGGTAAAGTGGTAGAGCGCTCGCCTCGGGTGCGGCAGGTCGCGTGTTCAATCCCCGGTCGGGTCGTACCAAAGACTTTAAAAATGGTAGTAATGGCTGCCATCATTGGCGCTCAGGGTTGCGTTGTTAGAATTATGACTGACTGAATGGTGTCAGGATAAATGGACAAATAGTACTGGTAACTTACCCAGGAAACGTCGTTATATAACTTAACAATTGTTGAAAGCGGCGTAAAACACCAAACAATCAATCAATCCTGATAAGGAGGTATAAGTATTGCACTTTGATGGTTGATGTGAATTTACCTAACGTTACGTCCCAGCAATGCAAATCGTAGTAGACAGACGGCAGAGAGGTGTTCCCTTAGTGCCGCCCTGGCTTACAGTCAGGCTAAACAAGAATCCGACACGTACTTTGAAAGGTTGCAGTACTTTAGCAAATCATCTATAAAACTATTCATCAAAGTGAGTTGTGCATGTTTGCCAATATTCTAGTGACTACGGTAGTTGTACAGTCTTTCAAAATAAATGATAAAATCATCTAAATAAAACAATTGGTTATTGAGAAATGAATATACAAATACAGTTCTAAGTAAGAATGCATTGAAGTTTAGAAAGAGGACAAATGCCAAATATGATGATGGACACTTCCTATTGATCGTGTGATTCCTAAAACTTTCTTTACAGTTGCCTCAACATAATTTTGTATGTGAGAAAAACAAACGGATGAGTGTAATTTTTCATGTTCAAAAATGAATTCTTACTTGACACCCAAACCCTATGTTGTGTGTACTTAAAGAATCGTCTCAGATAGACGGTCCTGTTTAGAACCTACACCATTTGGTTTGGTTGAGTAATAAAATAAATATTCTGGGGAAAATACCAGTTTGCTCTTCCATATCCAGTGCTCTGCGTCCAGATGTCATTTATAAAATAATAAACAATGCATTCACTTACCTGATGTGAGAACTCCATACAACTTTTGTATAACACAAGGGCCCCTGATCATATACGATATTACTAGCTTTAAATCCTTAATATGTCTTTCTATTTCATATTCTGGAGTGTTGTCGTCCATTTTTTAGATAATAATAATGCTGACGATAGGGATTGTCAGTATTTGCGTTCAAAACACTGAATTCAGTTCAAATGGCTCTGAAATAAATTTAATTTGAGATAAATGATAACTAACATTTTCTGAAAAAAAACCACATCAAAACAATGGATTTTAATATTTTAATTCAACAGCTAAGCACATATTGCGAGTTTAACAGAATCCAATATAATTCACTATAATTCACGACGTTTCCAATTTATTATCTATTTCAGATTCAATTTGATTTGATTTGAAATGTACTATATGGTATCAAATATTTATCAAATTCTTCTTTATACCCATTGCTGTAATAATTACAATTAGATATAGTAAATAAAACGTTATACTGCACGAAAGTCAAAACAAAACCTCGAAAATACCACTTCAACAAAATGATAAATCTCCACCAATAACTTTGATTCATAATTTGCTGATGCATACTAATACAGAAGTATCTCATGAATGTTAGGATCTTACGCAATGCTTTGTAACTTAAGTTATCAAATTATACATTTTCAATGTACAATGGCGTTTGCCTCAACAAAGGAACCTTCACTTCCCCAGACTGTTACCAATGAAGGAATTGTGTTGTTTGGAAATCATCTTAGGACTACAACAATAAACATATGTGTCTAAATGTGGTGTTGGGCTTGGAATTTTATCCAGCGTAATGATATAATCAATGCATACTTCCCGAGATCTTTGTAAGTATCACAACAAATACCTATTCTTCGTGACTTGAAAGAAAATTTCCAATCTCTGCTCGGACACATTGAGTTTGGCGAGTTTGGCGTGATTATTGTTTTGAGCCAGTAATTGTTTGTCTGTAATAAATTATAAATATTGCTGGAAAAGGAGCTGAACTGCTAAAGCAATGCTACCAGTTTTCCATTCAGTGTGAGACATATTTGAGTTGATAATCAGGGCTACAGATAAGTAGCTTTTTTGCTTAAAAAAGCAAAAGAATTGTCAAAAAAAGCAATTCTTTTTAAAATGACGAGTACTCAAAAGCAAACAAAATGTAAATAAAGCAATTGTTTACATTTGTGTTGCTTACATTTTCTACATTAAATCAAACAAGATCCAAATGGAATAAAAAGTATCTATGGCTTGATGTGAACGAGACAAATTCTAAGCTTCAGATGTACACTGTGCATACAGATTAAAGCAAAACTAATCTTAAAAAATGTCTGGATGAATGAGGGATCCCCAAATATATAGATTTGCCAACAATTAGAAACATTAGTTAAACAACATTGAAATATTGTGAGAAAAGGAGAATTTGCTCATTATGTCTCCCTTTGCCACGATGATTTCAAGTCATACTAAAACGTAATTTCAAAAAAATGATGGGGTAAAATTATTCCTGTTACTTAAATTTTAAAAAAAAAGCAATTCTCTGAAAAACAATGGGGTAAATACCCAATTCACTGAAAAAGTTATCTGTAGCCCTGGATAATGTTCTCAACCATGACTCTGCTGCATGATAAGTAATTGAATTATAACCAATTTATGAAAGGGAGCTGTTCCCAAAACAATGTTGTTACACTATTTTAACTGTTTAAGTACGTACTTTGAATAGAAATTGATGTGTTCTACCTACTTAGCTCTTAGCTATGTTCTTCATCTTTGATTGGTATTTGCGAACTGCTTCTATGTCGTATCCCATTTTGCTGTATTGGCTCACATTGTTGTGTTGTGCACATGGCACATGGCACATGGTATTATCATCAGCCACCTTTCGCACAGCCTATTCCCTAAAATGACATTTACATGTAACTGTGTGTCTGAATAGACCTATATCGCTGTTGACGCATTTCATGTGAATCAATCAGCATTTCAATTTGACACTATGTCCGAATCTATGATTTAACTTCCTATGACCCTTATTTAATTGATCAACAAATATATCATCTGTCTTTGCAATATCTACTCCGTTTGTAAGCCCTTATCTCGACCCCGTGATGTTAGCATCAGAAATATAGTGTAGCTAGGCATACAGTGTTGTGTGGCATGTTGCTGTCAGCATCGACAACATGTCTCATTCCATACAACATTATACTAGTATTATACTAAATTATAGACCTATTTTTTCTCGAAAGTGAATGTATATAGTCATTTCTTTGACGATGCACCATACATTAACAAGTCTATAAATAAAATATCTGTTCTGTTCTGCTTTGTACAGAAAAGCAGAATCAATTTCGGATCTGTTAGCATGCAAGCGCAGAGGTTTGTTTCGACACGTGTAATAATTACGGTAAGGTTGGTTTTCGCAGAGCACCGTTCAAATATATTTTGTAAGCAATTCATCCTTCATAGGCGACCATTATAGCGTTTAGGGATATGGCTCTTTCCAAACAGCCGAATAACCCAGAAACCTATATTCAATTAAAGTTCATTAACTATCAAAAAAGCACAAAAAACTCGCATGTTATGCAACCCTTTTTTTTTTAGCTATGACGTCAAATCAAAGGTCACCCTTATCCCGCAGTGAATTTTACATTCAATTTCAGAAAATACATGTTGTTCTGAAAATAGCTCCTAAGCTGTCAATCAAGCTAAAAGCAAACAATGTTGTGTTTACAAATCAGTCAGAGGGTATTCAACTTTATTAAAAACACTTTCAACTTTCTACAAAATCATTATTGTCTAATGGGAGACCTCTTCAGTCCAATGAATTCATCTGAAATACCCTGGGCAAAATGTTCTGCCCGGCGCTCCAATCCGAATTGTTTCCCTTTCACCGTTTGAAGACCCTTCGCTCAATAGTGCTTTGATTTACCTATAGTGACCTAGTTTCTAAGGCTGCCAGACTTTTCGACCCTCCGACTTTTCGACCCCTGATTGCTAAGACTGTTCGACCCTTGGTTCAATTATCGGTGTATATAGGTGTTAATTGATGATTTAGCATACACCTGTCTTTAACTAATTAGCTTGGTAAAATGATCAGTCATGCTTAACTGCTAATCGGCAATTGATTGCTTGTTGTTTTATCTGATAGATTATTAATTAATTTGCTTGATGTCTTGTTTTGTACAGTGGACCGTCATTTAGAAATGCAACATCATTTAATATTGTATTTCAGACATGAATACAATGAAAACTGCTGAAGTTGCGATTTGAAATGTATTGTTTAGGTATATTATAAAAGCCGACATTTCTTTCAAAATATTTAATAAATCTAATGAATATATATATTATTAAGTAAAGGCCCCAGGCCTCTACATTAACTTCTGAACCTACTTGCCCAGTAGGACAAGAACATTTACTTGCCCAGGCTAAAATACAACTTGTCCGAATATTTTATGATAACTATCTTCAAATAAGAAATAATAACTCAAATAACACAAAACTTAACTTTATTTGTGTTAAGAAAAGTCACAGAGCTGTTCACAGAGCAGACTGACATGAATTGTCAGTTTTGCCAGTGTAATAGCAGACGACAATTTTCGGTTTTTACTTCAGACACATGTGATATACTAATTGCATGACTGTTGACTGTTTTAACACGAAAAGTTGTACAGCGAGTGACAAAAGACGAAGTTTTATCGTCTCCAAAATTCTACATGGCGTTTAGGGATTCGTCGAAGCGTAGCCACGAATGTTCTTTCTGCTATGTTTTGATTTAATATTGACACGATAACCTGGGACTACTTATACGGAGAAGAGAATCGAGTGCGATAAGCTATATAGCACTACATAATATGCTTGTCGTTCTTATCGATACCTGTACAAGGTTATCGAGGTTTACGTACACGAACAGTTTTGTAAAGACGACAAGCCCTGGGCCCACAAAACTAGTGTATCAGAAATATGAGTTGTTGTAATAGGGTGAAATATTTAAAGCTTCCTTCATTGACGTATCGAAGATTCAATATAAATATTTTTTATTGAACAATAAAGCGAATTTACAAGATATGAAAACGTAATTATTAAAAATAGTGTACTGATAATCAATTTATTTTTGTAAACAGCATAGTGAATATACAACAACGTACATTTTTAATAGTATTTAAACTGACAATTGAACGAGGGGTCGGAAACTAGGAATCGAAACAAAGGGGTCTAAAAGTCTTAGAAATCAGGGGTCGAAAAGTCGGAGGGTCGAAAAGTCTGGCTATCGTTTCTAATTCCACGATGTCCATGTTCGATCTCGGAACACCTATTATGCAGACATATATACTGACATTGTTTCACCAAAAGCAAGTTAAAATGTGACTTCTTGGTGCCCGCATAGTTTTCCTACATGTTTCGTTTGTGACCTAATTTTTTCAAATAATCGTTACCGACATTCAAAACTGGACTAGATGTTACAAATTCTAAGCTTACACAAAGACCTAATAACACAAAGATATGAAACGATCCAATAGACAAAGAACAAATCTCGCGAAGGTTACAGTTCTCAACGCGACAGACCATGTGACCAGCGAGATTAGGCGAGATTCCAAAAACCGAATCGGCAGCCATTTGCAATTTGAAGTAATGTGAAAACATGGATAATTAATTGATAACTCCTCAACAAATGTAAAGATTTGATGACTGAAAGACTGAAAGACATTAATTGGTAAGTAGTTTACGTTTATAAATCATTGATATCAGGTGATGTTAATTTGATAATAAACATTAATTTTCTAACACGATGGTAAGAAAATTGCGGTCGGTGGTTAGTGGGTGGGGTATAATTAAATATAATTATTTAATTGAGCTTTCAGTTAAGTAGAATGTGTTTTTTCCTCGGTGCTGACATCAATCAATTATTCTTTTTGTTTTACCTCTTGATGTCGTGAACGGTTTTTATAAAATCGGCTTCTATTTGCTTTCATAATCGTATTTTGTCTGAACTGGGTTCTTGTCTTTTTTCTCTTGTTGATTTAAAATTTTGTAATATCACTTTTCAAATATTTGCTTATAACTTCTTCGTTAGTCACCGGATTGATTTGATTGGGGTAATATTCTTTTCCAGTAACTTTTTTCTATTGAGTAAGCTTAAAACAAAAAATTGAAACAATGATTTACTGTGTTTTAAACAGTATTTAAGATTCCCTTTTGTATAGTGGATCTCGGTATGAATGATCAATTGGTACAAAACAATAATGCTTCTTAGATTTTAGTTTGCAGCTCTTATACATGCTAATAATAACCCAAAACATAAAATTCCAATTCTTACATCCACTCATCAGTGCTTAAGCCAAGAACTTTTAAGGTTTTATTTATTTTTCTCATGTTTTGTATGCTAATAAGTTCTGAACTGGATTCTGTCTTTTTTCTCTCATTGATTTAAAATTTTGTAATATCACTTTTCAAATATTTGCTTAAAACTTCTTCGTTAGTCACCGGATTGATTTAATTGTGGTAATATTCTTTTCCAGTAACTTTTTTCTATTGAGTAAGCTTAAAACAACAAATTGAAACAATGATTTTCTGTGTTTTAAACAGTATTTAAGATTCCCTTTTGTATAGTGGATCTCGGTATGATCAATTGGTACAAAACGATGATGCTTCTAAGATTTTAGTTTACAGCTCTTATACATGCTAATAATAACCCAAAACATAAAATTCCAATTCTTACATCCCATTATCAGTGCTTAAGCCATGAATTTTTAAAGTTTTATTTGATTTTCTCATATTTTGTATGCTAAAAGGTTCTGAACTGGATTATGTCTTTTTTCTCTCATTGATTTAAAATTTTGTAATTATCAATTTTCAAATATTTGCTTATAACTTCTTCGTTAGTCACCGGATTGATTTAATTGTGGTAATTTTCTTTTCCAGTAACCTTTTTCTATTGAGTAAGCTTAAAACAAAAAATTGAAACAATGATTTTCTGTGTTTTAAACAGTATTTAAGATTCCCTTTTGTATAGCGAATCTTGGTTTGATCAATTGGTACAAAACAATGATGCTTCTAAGATTTTAGTTTACGGCTCTTAAATTATACAATGCTAAGTAACCCCAAACATAAAATTCCAATTCTTACATCCCACATCAGTGCTTAAGACATGATTTTTAAATCTTGTATTTAGTTTCTAATTATTTTGTATGTTGAAAAGTACTGAATTGGATTCTGTCTTTTTTTCTCTCATTTATTATAAATTTTGTAATAACTCCATTGATATTTGTTTTAAACTTCTTTGTACGTCACAAGATTGATTAATTTGTGGTAATTTTCTTTTCAGGGAAATAGCAGAAGAGAAAACATAAACAGAGATGATCCCTTTACCAAAGAGAAAGCGAATAACTGTTTGAATTGACTTTTCATGTTGACCATGCACTTAACTGCCAATCTATCAATCCTTAGGTTAATATTTCTCCTTTGACCACAATGTTTTCAACTTTGTTCAACAATAAATCTTTTATGGAGATTTTTAAGATGTTTAACACCTTGTTTTCAAATTTTTCAGCTGCATATGTGTTGTATGTGGGAAGGATTTACACGTATCCCACATACATCAAAAACACAGCAGACAACTTTGAAAACATCTAGAATGTATATAATTGAAAGTATAATCAATCAATAGAGTTGAAAAGGTTGTGACAAAAGAGGGAATTGGTTCCCTTGAGCAATTTCTTCTTTTGCAACAATGTTTTCTAACGTCAACTACCGCAAAGTTTTTAGAAAGAGTCTATATGTGGGAAAGGATTAACAATGTTAAATATATTTTACATAAATACCATTATCAAATCTTATTTATAATTGATGATTTTTGTTTCGTGTTGTTTAATATCACACTTAATAAACGATGCATTATGTGAGACAATCAACTATCAAAGATTGCAAACTATATACCCAAATAAAATGTATGATGTCAGTTGTTTGAAAAGAGATTTACCTTGATATGGTAAACTTTTCATCTTTTGGATATAATTGTTTTATTTAGCAATGAGACAAAGGGTTATGTATTAAAAATAGTTCTGTTTGCCATTAAAACAGTGCAATTATGATGTTGCAATTTCGTTTGAAAGCCTTTGATGTCAAATTACATATGGTCAATCAGTGGCCTGCTAGTGTTAATCCCCAATAAGCACAATGTGTACAAACCTCCGTGTCATACTGTCGTGTTTACTTAGAGATATACCACAGTCAACTGTTTGGTTTTATAACTGGCTTTACCCCTTTTCTCAGTCCTTTATTCCTTTCATAGTAGTGAAAGTGGAAATGGGAAATTTACACATTTTAGTAGTTTTTGTTCTGTGTATTAATAATAAAATATATTGTTATTCTCTTCATTCAATTATGAACAAAATGTATAGCAGTAACACATAGATTAATGTTTGTTCTAAATTTAATCATTTAAATGATAGTATAAAGAAATCAGGCAAAGACCATAACTTGTATGTCAGGCATTTAACAAAAGGAAGGACTGTAAAGAAATGGCCAGAATTGTTCCACTTTGGGTGTAATGAAACAGATCAAATGGAGATGACTTTGAAAACCTTTACTCCAAACTATGAAAACTCTTTACAACTGAAAGAACAATTATTGAATAAAATTGAAACAATGTGACAACAGGCGATAATTTGCTAGTTATAAGCAATTTATCCTTTTGCCAAATTGTTATCAAAGTAAGTCTGCTACAGAGGTGTTAGAAAGTGTCTGTATGTGGGAAAGGGTAACTGAAACAGCCATTTTAAATACATTGTGAGAAAGGGGGAAATTGTAGGAAAATTAGTGACTTCAATCATCTAGAAATTATTTTCATTTTTTTAAGTGCATAATATGATTATACAGTTGTATTGATTATACAGTTGTATTTACAACGTTCATACCATACATATGTGTTTGTCTGCATCTTTGTAATTAGATTAAATGTTTGTAATTAAAAAATTGACTACTTTAAATTTGTTTTGTTGGATGTCTCCTGATATCATATCACCTATGCACATGTATTGATCAATGATTACTATTGATTAATTATTTGGTATTTCACACCGCTTTCAACAATTTTTCAGTTATACCACTGTTACCTGGGTACTTAACCATGTACTGCCGGGCCATTTAAGTACATTTAATATCCATTGAATTGATCCGTTTATTAAAATAATAAGTTTCCAAAGTGCTATTAAAGACAAAAATACATAGAAGTATTGTTATTATGTACTTTGATGTTATATACAGTTGCTGGTAAATTACATAGAGGTGTTATAACGAATCGGAGACAAACAACATAGTTATGAATGGTCTCATATTTTTTATTTCTTTTATCTAGGGGATTGATTCGAAAAGATTTAATGAAAGACGGACAGACAAACTGATTTCACCTAGGAACATGCATATACACTATGGGGAAATTCTTAAATTCAACAAATACAAAAGCGTTCCACAAATATTTCTTAAATTGATGGACAGCCCCTTGTATTTACAGCCAGAAATCTAGATTATGTTTCATCTTATAGTCCTGATTTATGTAATTAACGAAAATACATGACCAATTAAGTGAATTGAAAACGAAAGAATATCGAGTGAAACTCTATGAACGAAGTATAAATAGTCATTTAAATTTGGATCGCAAATAGTCGGGGCAAAGCTTATTTTACTTAGATGACGTGAATTATCAAATAATAGTGTCAGATATCATTAGTCTTTGCCAAAGATATAGGTCTTTGTCCTCTGCCGATACAAGTTACAATGTAATTTTGAATTTCTCGAAGTCGAAATGTAATTAAAACAAACTATTATATATATAAGTTAAATAATTTTTATTGTTCATATAAATTATTAATAATTTTCAACAAAGTCTTAATAGTACAATTATAACTAGGTATTTGGTTTTCAACCACATTTCTATAATTTCTTTCTTCTCGAGTTGATCGCTTATTTAACAAGTGATGTTTTATAAAGCGCCTGTTAAGCATCACAGCGAGATTAAAATATTTAAAGCGTCTCTGCGAGATCTCGCTCAAATCTCACGCACCTGTTTTTCTGTCACGTTGCTTAGCGAGATTTGGGATCGATGCATATCTTTGTGTTATTAGGTCTTTGGCTTACAATTTAAGTAACAACGACCTGTAAAAACTTCGTACACGTTTTTCACGAATTGGATTGGCATTAATCTCCTTCTGTAGTTTATCAAATCACTATTCTGTATTGCATACACGTGTACGACCAGAATTCAGTTTTACAAACAGGACACCAGAGAACATGCTTAAAATAAAAGAAACGGATACTATCTAGCCCCTATGCTACATAAGGAATATTTACCTACCTCGCTTTAATATATCAATTGCTGTGCATCTGCTGTTTATGATTATAGCTCTATACGTTTGAATCGCCAGTGAACAAGTCATAATTCATCGTACAAACATAGTCCAAACTAAAGGTATAGTGCACAACACGACTATATTATGTTGGAAACCCCAGATATAATTCCCCGTTTTCTATAAATAGATCCACACCAATAGTACTTTCGTTTTCGCTAACCCATTTAAAATCAATTTGTAACCATTCTTGATGGGTTAAAATCTGCCTTTTAATTTTTGTGTTTATCAATTCATTGACATTTTCAATAAGCCTATGTTCAATTGTTCCCCGAGTATAAAAGTTGACAATGACAACATTCAACATTGATGAAAACCGATCAGTGTTCAATTTGGATCAGTCACGATGTTTTAGTAAAGCGTTTTATTCAATCAAAACAATCATCAGATATCGATTATTGGTAGATGAATTACACACCAATGTGCTCTTTAAAAAACAGGAACTTCGGATATTTATTTTAACTTTTTTCAAAGAATTGCTCGAACCTACACAATCCAATCGGTAATCGAAATCACACAAAGATTGAAAAGTTTACTGTCCAAGAAAAGATTTGCCCTATTTAAATGGAACGTTTTTGGTATGTAGGGGGGACATTGGACAAAACGTTAACCCTTTCACACCTATAGACGCATTTTGACGCATATGCAGCAGACGACTTTTGAAAACATCGTGACAAAAGGAGAAATTGCTCAACCCGAGAAATTGCTCAACAATGTCTTCAAATTTGTTGTGTTCATATACTTACATTTATAGAGATTTTCCATATTTTTTAGTAGACATTTTCAAAGTCGTCTGCTGCAGATTTGCTGTATGAAGGAGAGGGGTGACATGGTTTTCGACACGCGCGTCACGAGAAAACCAAACAGGAAGTATACCTGGTCGTATTTTAAAGGGGGGGGGGGGGGGGGGGGGGATGGGAGTGGTGCCTTTTGCTTATGTTTCAAAATATCGTCTGTTAAACCAGGGTCTTTGTTAAACATACACTTGGGAAATGCTTTCTTTAAATGACAGTTTAATTATCGAATAGAGTTAAAAACATTGTGGCAAAAGGAGGAATTACTCATAATGAGCGAATATCTCCACAATGTTTTCAAAAATCGTCTGCTGCAGATGCGTCAGAAATCATCTGTTTGTGATAAAGGGTTATTTTGTAGAAAAAACGTTAGAAATCTGTCTTTGAACAATGAATAAAACAACAGATGTAAATAGGCCGTGAAACAATTAAATAAAATAGCTCTGCAAAAAAATGGTGGAAATATTTCGGGGTTAGCACTACAAATAAACCAGAATGAAAACAAAAATAGTTTGTTTTAAGTTTGATTACATTTTATCTCTTTGATCATCGATAACCCTTTTTAACATATACGCACACTTGCAGCAGACGACCTTAAAAGCATATAGGCAACAATAATCTTAATTAAATGAAAGTATTATTATTAAATAAAGTTGAAAACATTTTTGGCAAATGAGAAATTGCTCGGTATGATTTATTTTCAAAATTCGTCTGCTGCAGATGTTTCAAAACAAAATAAAAAGGCAAATAAGTGGGAGAGGGATCTAGGTTCGATTCAAGATTATCAAAACTGGGTCCCCTTTTGGTTTGTATGTGTGGTGTTTTTAGCCGCTTTCAACACTTTTTTCAGTTATATCACGGCGTTTCCTTTGTAATTTCCCAGTACCACTGGTCCATTTGTTCTGACATCAGCGTGTCAGTCGTACAATCCTGAACGCCATGGAGGGAACGTCATAACTACGATTGTTAAAGTCTTTGGAATGACCCGGCCGGATTGATTGATTGGGGTTTAACGGCGTTTTTAACAATTTCTCAGTTATATCACGGCGGCCAGTTCACCTACTCATGCATTTCCTGGTTTTCTCACACCAGTACTCCACACAACAATCTTCCCAAGCAACTGGCTGCTTTTCCACATAGACTTAGCCTATTGGTGGAATACGAATGACGCATGTCGCATTGACTTTTGTCAATCGTCGGAAAGAAAGTTGGCCGAGCCGGGATTCGAACTCGCTACCGAATGAGCAACCGAGGCTCGGCGGCCCGGCCGGAGATCGAACCCGCAACCTCACGCAGTTGAGACGGACGCTCAACCACCATACCACCGAGGCGGTCAGTATCGGAGCGAACTAAGCGTATTCAGTGAAGACACTGAAGAAGCCGAAAGTATATATAGTTATCAGCCCAGTCTCAAAACAGTCTTTACCGCCGACATCTCTCATAAAGGCTTTCACTGATTCGGAAGACTATAGCATACGATTTGGACACCTTTGAAACAAGGAAAACGATCCTCGAAACTGTTTTCATAATATGTACTTTCCGCTATGTCTCGAAATTATACGTATACATGTACTCAATTTTCAATGATTGATTGGAGTTTAAAGCCTTTATAAATGATATGTGCCGTTCCATAGGAGAAAACCAACATTATGGAATCTGCGTAATGTATCGACCGGATCAGCCTGCTCATTCCGCGCAGGCTTATCCTAGCCGACACATTCCGTCTCAGTGGGATAGAGGTATAGCGTAACGAGTCCTGATACAGAAGATCTACAGAAGGCAAAGAGTGTCTGCCAGGTTTAGGCTTCGCGGCATGCTTATGTCAGTTATGTCATGGCGGCCAGTTCACCTAACGTGCTTTTCCTGGCTTTCTTGCACCTGAACTCCACATAGCATGCTTCCAAGGCAACTGGCTATTTAGCCACTTTGACTAATGGTGGAAGATGAAGAACGCTTGAATGAATGGCCGAGCCGGGGGTTTAACCCACAACCCCTGGATTGACAGCCCTTGCCGTTACCGACTGAGCAATCGGGACTCGACTTCAATTTTCAACGTTGTAACAATTGGTTAGTTGTTTTCAAAATGTAAGCCTTTATCAATGTTAAGCTTATCTATTTAATGTTTAGCGATTGTTCCAATAAACTCACGAGATGTATTTATGTTTGTTTACTTTGTTTACAAAATTAAACATTCCTTTCCACACACAGTTCATGATGAGCAATTTCCTCTTTTGCCACAAACACTTAAACACTTTTCAATTAGCTTTCTTTCATTCATACATAGTTTCTATATTTTTGCTATATGTTTACCAAATCGTCTGCCGTATAGTAGTATGTGGGAAAGGTTTAATGGCGATTCAAATAGGATTGTATTCGTTCAGTGTTTCCAAGTAAACGTTTACAATCTTCGGATACCGCTTTAAAGATCCAGGGAACAATGCAGACCCGGACCAGACAGCCTAGTGGAACATGCTTATCTTGATCTTCACTGGTTGCAAATTCCCGAATGCCGGTTTTCCGTGTGAATGCTCAATTTAGTTATTGACTTTTTTTTCCGTTTGACATGACTATCTTTTAGTAGTTTAAGCCTGTCCGTCATTAACCCTTTCCCTCATATAGACGCTTTCGGACGCCCTCTGCAGCAGACGGCTTTTTGAAAACATAGTGACAAAGGAAGAAATGAGCAATTTCTTCTTTTGCCACAATGTTTTTCACTTTTAGTCATAGGTTATCCATTCAGTTATAGAGATTTTCTATTTTTTGACAACATATGTTCAAAGTCGTCTGCTGCAGAATTGTTTAATGAGGGAAAGGGTTAATAACAAAAAAAAAAAGTAAAAGCAGCAGACGACTAAACCATTAAGGCAACTCTATGGTGAATCCCTATAAACGAAAGTACATGTATATTGAATAAAACAAATATTGTGAAGACATGATAGCTCACATAGCAATTCCATATTTTGACACAATGTTTGAAAAGGGCGCCTGCTGCAGACGCGTCAAAATGTGCCTGTGCTTGGGTAAGGGTTCAACAGAGGAAACGAATATACGCTGGCGTAACGTTTTGAGTGCCTTGTGTTTAAAATTAGATAGAGTTTGGATGTATAGGATAAACGTAGATATTGAAGAGATTTATTTAGTTATCCTTTCCCTCATATAAAAAATCTGCAGCAGACGACATTTGAAACCATATTTGCAGAAATATGAAAAAAATCTCTGTAAATAATTGTATAATAATTGAAAAGAGGGGGGGAACATTGTGACAAAAAGGGAAAATTGCTCATTTTGAGCAATTTCTCCTTTTGCCACAATGTTTTCAAAAGTCGTCTGCTGTAGAGGCGTCAGAAAGCGTATGTATGTGGGAAAGTGTCACATGTGGAATTCGTTAAAGAGGCATTATGTTTAATGAAACGGTTATTATATGGATACTGCTTTCTTAATCGAAAGTACTGGCTTTCAATGACTGACCACATATTATTATTAATTCATTTATATAATGGGGACTACGTTCAGGAGGTATTGTTTTATTGTAATGTGTGTGAATCATTCGTTTGATAAATCAGGATTTTATTATAAAAGTATCATCTTTAACCCTTTCCTCATAAATACGCTTTCTGACGCCTCTGCAGCAGACGGCTTTTTTGAAAACATAGTGACAAAAGAAGAAATTGCACAAAACGTGCAATTTCTCCTTTTGCCACAATGTTTCCACTTTTTTGTCATAGGTTATCCATTCAATTATGGAGATTTTCTATTTTTTGACAAAATACGTTCAAAGTCGTCTGCTGCAGAATTGCCGTATGAGGGAAAGGGTTAATGAAGTGAATATTTTCACTGAATTCGTCATCGGACTGAATATATTATATTTTGAATTAATTTGTTAACTCTTAGCACTTGCAACACATCTGCAGCAGTCGAGACTTCAATAACAACCTTGCAAAATATGGAAATCTGTTATAAATGAAGATATAATTTATGAATAGAATTGAAAACATTGTACAAAAGGAACAATATCTCATTGTAGTAAATGACTACTTTGGCCACAATGTTTTCAAAAGTCTTCTGCTGCAAATGCGTCAGCATCCGTCTGCTTTCATTTAGGACTGTTTACCATAGTTTAGCCGTTTTTAAAGCCAGCTGCACATAGGAAAGTGTTAAAGATCGTTTATGTTTCTCTGAAAATTGAAATTAAAAAGATGGGAATATATTTATTGGTTAGTTTAAATATGGAACTCGATATAATAGGTATGCTGTTTTTTAAATTAGATTTTCTAACTGATATCATTGTCAGGTATGAACTACGCAGACTTGTCAATTTATTTGCTGAATGCGGAATTCGTTACAGGTGTTGTTGTTTTATTGATGTGTATGTAACATTCGCTGGTTTCTTAAGTGTAGAATGTATTAAAAGAGGTATCCTGTTTTAATGCAGTCACTATTATTAACTGATTTCGGTATCGGATGTATCGTTATATGCCGTCAATGAAGAGGAATGGAATGGTATTAGTCCTGTAGGTTTTTTCCCCAAATGACTATTCAAATCAGGAATTTATAATAGGAGGCGATATTTGTCCTGTAGTGACATTTATACCCTGATTTGTTAACTGAGGAATTTGTAATAGGAAGGGATATTTATCACTTACTGTGTATGATTCACTTACAAATTAAAAGAGGAATCGGTAATAGTAGAGAAGATTTATCATGAAGTTTGTATTATTCAATGATTAGTTAAATGAGGAAATGGTAATAGGAGGGGATATTTGTCCTGTAGTGAGATTTATACCGTGATTTGTTAACTGAGGAATCGGTAATAGGAGGGGATATTTGTCCTGTGGTGTGTATTATTTAATGATTAATTAAATGAGGAATTGGTAATAGGAGGTGATATTCATCACTTGCTGTGTATGATTCACTCACAAATTAAATGAGGAATTGGTAATAGGAGGTGATATTCATCACTTGCTGTGTATGATTCACTCACAAATTTAATGAGGAATCGGTAATAGGAGGGGATATTTGTCCTGTGGTGTGAATTATTTAATGAGTAATTAAATGAGGAAATGGTAATAGGAGGAGATTAATTGTCTGCATTGTGATTTATTCAGAGTTGTATTTAATCAGGAATTGTGTGGGTGATATTCTTTACAGAACAGAACAGAACATAAGTCTATTGATTAATCTTAAATCCAGATTATCATCGTACAAACATATTAACATAACATAACATACGTGAATGTGTAAAAAAATACAAAATTACAGAACACAAAAGTAAATATTAATCTCTCGAATTATCCTCCCTAAGATCTTAAATGGAGGTTGAACGTACATGCAGTACATTTATTCTATACATCTAATTATAACAATTGCTATTACTTAAAAAATTCGAACGGTGTTTTATGACAGTTTAACAAGGTACACTTTACTAATTATTAAGTGAACTACGCAAAGCAAGTGCTTCATAAACATATTTTCCTAGGTTTTTGATAATATATTTGTTTGACGATTGCATCAGTTCTATACAGTTATGCACACTTGGTCGTTTGTAGAAATATGGCTTAATATGACGCTTCTAAAATGTAAGTAAAATGGACAAATTAGAACAAGATGAAACTCATCTTCAATATCAGTTGTGTTACATAGAAACATAATCGTCGTGCCTATCAACTCTGTTGCTACCGTGGCGACCAACCTCAATATTCAACTGATGAGAAGAAAGCCGTAGACGTGATAATGAAATTCTGAACTTATAAGGTAGAACATCTAAATATATTTCGAAGTCAATCGAGTTTTTAAAATCCTTGTATAGGACCATAGAGTTTTGTAATGCAATTTTGTTACACCAAGAATGCTTGAAAATAT